>JBAHVQ010198388.1:0-13585 GCA_036872915.1 Nanipora kamurai
TTCGCCGCTTTCCACATATTTACTTTCTTCGTTTTCGTTTTCTTGGGACTAAGAGGGTGGATTCAAATGAACCTCAGATCATTGATCGCTTATCGTAAAGCATCAGAACTTTTAGGGGGTTTGTATTCCTCTAAAATTGTGTTTGCACGTTGACCTCAGTTACGTCTTCTTAGTACGTTTGGATTTTTTCGTCGTTTGCCCACGACTTCGTTTCTTTATCTATGTTTGGGTTAAAGCGTCCTTCACCAATCTACCTAAGCCATTTTGCCCTTTGACAGCGCAATAAAACTGTCCCAGAAATGTCTCTTCCTTTTTACGACTTTTTACCCTTCACACACACCTCTCACACATTGTCAGCGTTCATTTAGTATTTTCATCTGTTAAAAATATGCTTTGAGAGTAGACATATCCCCACCGGAAAAAAGCTACAGGGGATCTTAACAGACAGGAGGGTTTATCTAAAACTGACTGAGAATCAAAGACGGAGACACCTGAAATGTCGGACTATATCGTCAGATACAGTCTAGATGTACTTGCCATAATGCTTAAACTGAAACAAATCCAGGCAAGAAATTCAAATTTATTCGAAAATTTTACTTCACAAACCTTTACAAGTTTTTCCATCACCAGTATACCCTATGTTGCATGTACATACATATCTTCCAGGTCCGGTGTCGGTGCAAGTCGCAAACTTGTGACAGTCGTCTTGAGCGCTACCGCATACTCGAATTGCTGATAAAAATTAGCAAAGGTCAGTTCAATTGTTTCGATAAAAAGTCAAGAACACCTAAATATATAAATTATACAGCACTACACAGACTATTTATTCAATCGCCAATGGTTTGGGAAGTGAATTAAGGATTACACTTTACTTCTTGGGTACATTTGTCAAGAGGCCTACCTATCTGCCATCGCATGGTTGCCTCGATTGGTACCAAATACGTATTGTTACCATATTTTCTGCGGTACAATACAAGCTATTCTATTAGTTATATTATTGAGATATTTAATTATATCAGTACTAGTTAGCGTTATTTTAGAAATAATTGTATATATAGATGAATGCAGCAATCATTTTCATTGAAAAGAGAAGACAGATAGATACTGGCGCCGTATGGAGTCTTTTGCTGACGTTGTTTTCAGCACGTGGATTTCTCTAAACTAGGAGGAATTTTCCGTGCGAATTGGCTTTTTCTTACTGCCTCATTGGCAAACAAAGATTGACTGTAAAGACTTCCCAAATGACCTTTCTTCGATTGCTGGACTTAGAATTCATGAGAAAATGCGAACAAACATTGCAAAATTGACGATAGTGCCGTCATCTGTGTGCTTTGCTATTACTTCTAGTCAAAATGGCTTTAGGAACGGAAAATCTTATTTTGTTTTTACTGCTTTAAAAAATGCATCTATACGCAAATGATTGACAACCCCGAAAAACACGCGAAATTCACGTTATTGCCAAGAATATAATCAAGTACTGGGGTAAAAGCTTTATCCAAGGAAAGTATCCAACTTGGCAGTCAAAAATACGATTGCTATTATGACTTTCCATATTTTCTTGTCCACATATGTCAACGCTTCAATATTTGCTGGTATGATTTTCTTTTCCAAATATCGCATTGAAGTCTTTTAGAATTGTCTAAGTTACTGACTCTCACTTGTTTTCTCTCATCAAAGTTATGCAATCAGCAATGAATGTCCAGGTTAATACTATTGCCAAACCCATCCTAGAAACGACTTCTGCAGGTCTTTCCAGTTCCAGCAATAATTTAAATCAACAGAAGTGTCAAACTGTAAAAAATACGATTGTTTTAGGTATAAATGTAGAATTATTTTTGAAATTCGTTGGATTTTTCAAATCATTGATTTTGGACTTGTTTGTAACAATTCGCCGCATAAATATCCTTTTTCCAATGCCGCTTTCGAGGCTTCTGTAAATATCTGAAATACTTCTCTTGCATTTCTTTGTTTAGCTTTCTAACTTTCTAACATTCAAAGAGACTATGTAGAGACTAGAAATAACTTCAGACAGCAATGCCTGAAACACAAGCACCGATAAATGTTCAGACTAATTGCATTGCTAAACCCTTCCTTGAAACGAGTTTCATTTGAGCTACGTACTGACCTGCGCAGGTTTTTCCGCTACCAGTATATCCTTTGTTGCAAGTACATGTATAACTTCCGGGACCGGTGTCAGTGCACGTGGCATATCTATGACAGTCGTCGTTTGCGCTACCACATATTTTGATTTCTAATAAATAGTGAAAATTGAGTTACTAAGCTGTATTCAATTTTACAGCACTTAAATTATGGCCGTCAGTTATGATCAACTGACGATAATAAAAGGCATTCGTAAGCAAAGATAAAATGAATCTGATGACTGATGTATATGGACCGATAAAATTCTTTACGAAAGTACAAATGAATGATCAGAGAGGTTGAAACAGCCGTCTACAGGCAAACGGGTAAAGTTAGATTCACGTTTGCCTTCTGCTGCGATGTTGGCTTTTTTTCTTCGTAAACGTTTCAAAGATTATTCATCATAAAATACTTACGAAGCAGTCATGGGCTATTTAGCATCTTGGGCATTATTTAGCAATCATGGGCTATGGAGTATTTTAAACATCTAATTGTTCATACTGCAAATCAAAATGTTCTGAATTTAACACCAAGTTAAGCGATATTCCTTTTTTATTTCTCCTTTATTTTTGAAATCGACTGAGTGATTAAAGTTGGACAAGGGCCGGTTTACAATTCCGACTGGAATTAACAACCGCGCCATTAAAAAAAGTCACAGTGACCACTAAAGGTAAAATGCCTTAAGACTTTTTTTTGACAAATTATGACAATTTCCCGTTGGGGAACTCACAACTTTTCTAAGTTTTCATAAAGCTTGAAGAACGAGCCTTCCGTCGTTTATATCCAAGCTTGCAAACACCTACATTCTCTACACTCTGTAGATTGAGTTTGCTCGTATGCACAAACTGATTATGACAATATTAAAGCACAGTAAATTTAGAGAGGGAATAGCTTTATCTCGCCGGGTATGACAACAGTTATTTGATGGACAATAAAAAGTTAAAACGTTCATAGCTTAACCGCTAATTTTGAATTCCTTTATTTTATTGATACTCATGTAAAACTACGTTGTTTCCATACCTTCACAGGTCCTTCCATCGCCAACATACCCTTTATTGCAAGTACAATCATACGTTCCGGGGCCAGTGTCAGTGCACGTAGCATACTTATGGCAGTCATCGCTTTTAGTGCCACATATATTAATTGCTAATAAACAGCAAGAATATTCATCAGTTACTGAAATATTGAAAGGAACATAATGCAACAATAAATGAAGTTTAAGTGAAGTTCGTGTATAATGGATCCCTTAACTTAGGTTCTCAAACTCGTTAATAATTCACGAAGCCAAAACAAAAGAAATACATGTTTAATCAGTACTTGGAAATCCGAGGAAGAATACAGCTGAATTTTACCAACTTTCATCTCAATTTTCCCCCAAAGTAGGCGTGAGTTTGAGAAGTAATTTCAAACACTCGTCAGTTGTTCGTCCTCTGACCTCTAAACACCTCGAAGTCCGTTAAAAAACTCGGCTATCGCCTCGTTTTTCAACTCGCTTCTCGGTGTATAGAAATCGGAGGAAGAATACTTACTCGCGTTTGAAATATTACTTCACAAACGATGGAAAAATAATGGCAATGATTATATTCATGTACATATTCACAGTAAGATGCCAATCGACCTAGAAATAAAGTTTGAGGAAACATTATCATAATGGGAAATAATGACTATCCTGATTAATATTATTCTTTCGAGACCATGACAGAAACCACAGAATGCCATGAGAGTTACGTTATCTTCCTATACAAGTAGAGCAATGCACACAGCAAAACCCCGTAATGGAAGCTTTTCCTGTTAATCTGATAACCTTCGTTTGAGCAATGAAGCGTTACATGAAAAGCCATCCAATATAGTATCCATTGCCAATTTGCACTGAGAAAACGTCTTTACAGTTTGTCACAATAAATTGTGATTCGTAAAAAATTAGACAGTTTCCGTCTAAAAATAAGTATACTTTATGAGATATACTTCGTTTTGTTTTTGTTAGCTTGTTTATTTTATTTTATCTTCATTTATTTATTCAGGTTTTCCACTTGTATTAAAATAATTAAGATAAAGAACATTTGTTTACAAAAGAAGTAGATAAGTGACGGGTTGGCCGCAACAGGGTACAACAGTTACTGCAGTCCCGAGTTACAAATTAAAAGTAAGAATTTTGGAAAGAAGCAAAGTCAAAAAGGTTCCTATATTCATTATTGTTAGTTGTAGTACAAGAGGGCTGTAGTTAGAGACTTGCTTGTGTTGCATTTTAGGCAAATCGTTTTCCATGACTTGGGATTTTCTGTACCTTGGCTAATCTGGTTAACCGCTGCATGGTAAGACAGTAGCAGCTCGCATTTAAAGTCCTTGAAGGTGACGCCCTTTCTTCGCATTTGAAATGGCAAAAAGTTTCATGCCCAGAACATCCTGATGAAAAGGAATCACATTTCCGCAAGCCGAAAATATAAAACATCAGGGATTGAGAAAATTCTGGTTATTCCTGTCGGCAGGTAAAATAGTGGCCAGAACGTTTATAGATTTAAAGCAGAAGACCAGAGCAAGGTATTCGCGCAAGTAGGTGATTGGGAGTAAGTTTAGTGATATTAAGAGTTGTTTGTAGGTGATTTTGCAGCAAAATGGAATATTCAACATTACTTTCGTAGGACTTCCTTGTAATTGCTCTACACGCCTGATTAGTTCAGTTAATTGTGGAGCTCATATCGGTATGGAGAACCAAAGATGTGGATGCACAAGGGCAAGGTAAACAGTCCGATGGTGTCGATGAACGCAATGATCAGTGACTTCTCCAAAATACCGAGCATTCTGTTCCCAGTAGTGGCCTGAGCCACATATTGTTTTGACCAAGTAAGGTCCGTGGTCATCGACGTATCAAGATCCCGTAAACAAACCAGTCTTTCGATGGATTTGGCTCCAAGTTGATCCGTATATGTAATCGGCGTTTTTTTGCGAGTGTTGTATCGACTCGTTGTATTTACTTTGTTGAAGCAAAGACCAGAACGTGAAGACCATTCATCTAATCTGTTAAGATCATCTTGCAGATGTTCGGCATCCGAAGTGGGGTTGATTGTTTTGATCAATTTTGATCAACGGGGTCGGATAGGTCGTTTCAATACAGTAGAAAGAAGATTGGTCCAAGGATGGACCAATTTGCGGCACACCTGATGTAACTGGAAGTGTAGAGGAAGTAGTTCCAGGAATTGTAATATGTTGCTTCTGTCCTAAAAGATAAGGTCTAAACCAGGAGAGAAGATTTCATGTTAATTTCATGTAGCTTTTCGAGTATTGTGCTGTTGCGTACTTTATTGAAGGCTTTAGTCATATCCAAATATATAATGTCCGTTTTCCGTTATCAAGTTGCTGTCTGTGCACGATTTACAAGAAATAAAACCTTTCTGGTTAAGATTGATATGCAGCGAGAGGAGAGTGCACATAAGGAACGAGCTCTCTGTTCCGTAGTTTTAGATTCTAATGGGTATACCATCCGGACCTGTTGCTTTGTGCTCGTCTAATGCTTTGAGAGTAGACAGGATATCGTCGATTGCAAGTTGGATATCAGTAATAAAGTTTTCATTGGGAAAGCAGTCCAGAGTTATGTTTGACGGAGAGATTGTTTCGATGTAAAATACAGAGGCAAACTATTGGTTAAAGATGTCAGCGATAAGCTGTGGCTTGGTGGCAGTAAATCTGATGGGGGTGACTGGCGTAAGTATTATAAAGTAAGTGGTAGAAGTGACTGACGTTTCGACAGCCTTAGCGGCGGTCATCTTCAGAGTCAACTCTGAAATGAGTCTGAAGATGACCACCGCTAAGGCTGTCAAAGCGTCAGTCACTTCTACCAACAGTCTTTCTCAAGACTACACTAACCTGGACGATCGACTTCCACAAACATGTCAGTACTGTCAGTGTTTGCCATTGAGGTTGCACTTGGCAGACTGGTATTTTTGGATGAAAGTTTAAAGACCAGAATAGTTTCGCGTTATATTTCAAAGTTGAGGATAGAGAAGATCACGGGCTGTCGAAATCATACGATTAACTGAGATCGTAAGTGTTTATGCTTGTTATGAGTGAACTCGTTTGGAGAATATATATAATGATTCTTTCTGGTGTAAGGCGTGCAGGATCTCACCGGTAATCCAGAATGCCTGTTCCTTCTTCTAATGACTTTCGTCGGCACGGATTTTGAAACGACAGCATTAAAAGAATTTTTCCGTCTTAACCCGTTACTGTTCAGGCTGCAAGATTTGTTAATGAGTGGACAAACTTTGATTATGAATTGCCAAGCAGAGTTAATCGAAATCTGCGCGTTGGTAGTCGTACACACTTTATTATTAAATCGAAAAGAATGATTGCGTGATCTGTGACTATTTTAAGCCTTGCTAAGTGCCTCGCGGATTTGAATTTGATCTGGTGTGCTCCTGATAACGAGATCACGCCCGCTTGTCCAACAAGTCGGTGTAGTCGCAAGTCGCGTTAGACATCTTTAAGCATTTCCTTCAAACATACTACTTCTGTTCCTATAGTCTGTTCTGTACACTCCCAGTTGATATTCGGAAGATTGAAATCACCGCAAAGTACAACGTTTTTGCATTCATTGCATCCCTGTTCTAGGAATTATCTAAAAGGCTCGGTAGAGCTCGTTATATCGATTCTGTAAGGCTCGTTATATCGGAGAAACCAATAGGCATCTCTAAACAAGAGTAAATGAGCACTTTCAAACGGACAAAAACTCTCAGATCTAAAAGCACCCCCAGACCTTGGCAAATTCTTTAAAACAAATGCACCACGTCGAGTTGGAGTTAGGTAGTCGGTAGCCCGAACAAAAGAGAATTTTTCTTTTGGAAAATGTAGTAACTTTACAAGGAACAAGCTCTTATGAAGCGGAACAATCGATATTTTTAGTTGGCTTAAAAGAACCTGTTTTAACCGCTATTAAGACGGCACCACGGTGGAATGTTTTCCTGTCTTTTCGCAATAATATGAAGTCCGAAGCCGGTAACATTTCCTGCCGGTAACTGTGTCCTCAATGTCAGTTAGCCAGGCTTTCATAACAAAAGTCACATCAATACTTTCAGTATATGATACATTTTGAAAACCAGCGATGTTTGAAGTCTGAGATTTGCCAGCTTCCCTATCAATACTTTTTAAACTTCTTGTGTTGATGGCTTCCAAACCGAGTAAGTAGTAGGTGGACCAGGGTTTCTCTCCACATCGTCAGGCAACTGAATCAGCATCACAGATACCGTGGCAGACACGAAAGCACGATATCCAACGATAAGCTCGATTGTAGACGGTAACGCTTTGGGTTTATTCGTTATCTTGCGATATTCAGTACGTTTGATTTTAATCGCAATGACATCTTATTCCAGGAAAGAGAAAATATGCCACATTCTCAAGACCCAAACAAAACGTGGGCTAATTGGAAAAACAAATTCTTAACTATAGTTGATAAACACGCCCCAATGCGTACAGAACGTGTTCGATCTATTAAATCTCCATGGATTACGTCTGATCTAAAGAAACGCATGTATGATCGAGACATAATGAAAATAGAAGTAATACAATCTAAAGATTCACGTGATTGGGATGAATAGAAAAGATTACATAATTTAGTGAATAATGATATCAGATCTGCTAAAGAGACTTACTATAAAAATGCTTTTATAGAATTCAAAGGCAGTTCTCGAAAGACTTGGGAGACTATCAATGAACTTACCTCACGTAAATATAATAAAACATCGGTGGAAGAAATAAAAGTAAATGGTGTTTCTATAGTGAATCCATCCGAGTTGTCAGACGCGTTTAATAAACACTTTTCGACAATTGGACCTAAACTGGCCGACGAGAACCCACTGCCGAATATGAACAACAGTAGTTATCTTCAATACCTCATTAACACTGACAAACGATTTCAATTTAATCAGATTCACAATATTCAAATTATTTTTCTTTTAAACAAACTATGTAAATCAAAAGGAGCTGGCCTTGATAAGATATCTGCCAGACTTATTCGAGAATGTGCTGATCATATCTCTCTGTGTATTTGTAATATTTTTAATACTTCATTAACTTGGGCGTTTTTCCCGACATATGGAAATGTGCTAAAGTTACTCCACTGTTCAAACAAGGTGAACGGAGAGACATGAATAACTATCGAACAGTTTCGGAGATTTCGATTGTGGCCAAAATGTTTGAAAGAATAACTTGTGATCAACTCTATAAGTATTTGTCTGATCATAATATAATTTCAAAACATCCGTCGGGATTTCGTTCTAAGCATTTAACTGCTACAGCCTTATTAGAGGCCACTGTTAGTTGGGCTTCTAATATTGACCGTGGTAACGTTGATGCATTTAAATTGTATAAGGCATTTGACACGGTCAACCACAAGATTCTACTATCGAAGTTACATGTCAACGGAATACAAGATATTGCTTACGACTGGTTTAAGTCATATTTAGATAACTGCATTCAGAAATGTTTTGTTAATGTTTCGCTTTCTAAAAGTTGTCCTCTCAAATGCGGAGTTCCCCAGGGAACAATCTTAGGCCCTCTTTTATTCTTACGATATATAAATGGTTTGCCTACTTGTCTATCTAATTTCCTACCATGAATGTATCTAGATGATACTCATTTAACATACGCAGACACCGATACAAACTCTATCCAATCTCCTATTAAAATATTAACAAATAGCTAATTAGAGATCTCTATCCAATCTTCTATTAAAATATTAACAAGTGACTAATTGAAAATAAACTATCTCTAAATATGACCTGAACCCAATTTATGTTAATTGGATCAAGGCAAAGGCAAAACACTCGGACTGTGCTTCCGCTTTTTGAAATAGATGGTATTCCGGTTGAACTTGTTTCTATATCTAAATCTCTTGGAGTATTCACTGATGAAACTCTACATAGAGTAACCATATTGATAATATGGCAAAAAAAAATCGCCTCTTACATTGGAATCATTAACCGGATACGACCATTTTTTTCTTTCGAAACATTGCATTTTATCTACAATACTTTTGTACAACCTCACTTCGACTACTTTAGTGTCGTTTGGGGAAATTGTGGTGAAACTTTTCATCAAAAAAACTCCAAAAACTTCAAAATCGCCCAGCACGGGTGTTTACCTTTTCAAGCTATGACGCTGATACTGATAGTCTACTTGAAGGTTTAGGGTGGATTAATGTAAGTACCCAAAGTCAATTTAAAAATCATATGATGGTTTCTAAATCTCTAAATGGTGTCGTCCCTATATATTTAACTTCTAAGTTTGCAAAACGCAACGAAACAACTTCCTAATTGTTTCGAGACTCCGTGAGCAAACTTATTGTTCCTTTGTCACGCACCAATTTCTTTTAAAAATAGCTTTAGCTCTAGTGCTGCCGTTCTGTGGAGCAGCCTACACTGTAATGTAAGGCAAGCTGAATCTCTGAATGAATTTCGACATTTACTAAGATCTTATATTAGATAAGCACGGCATTCATGGAAAGCAGGTTTCATCATTTTGTAATATATAGACTGTATCTTAATTTATAGAATATTTATATTTTGGATTTTAAACATAGTATATTGTAATATATTAACACCTGATGAATTTACCGTGGGTAAATAAAGACTTTGATTGACTGTTTGATTCATTGATTCATTGATTCATTGATTGATTGATCGATAACATCATAATCAATCGAAATATGACAGGAAGATCGGCGAAACTCTTTGTTTTATTTTATTGTTTACTTGTATGCAAATTTGTGCACAGCGAAGACAATCTATTTTTGAGCTCAAACTCTCGACCGTGCTGTTTCAATAAATATTAATAAGCGTAAACAAGAAATTTGCGCGCGGTAAGGATGGTATTCACATACAGTGGCTTTAATTTTAATTTGTTGAGTTTGCAGATCGTATCTCGATTGACTATGACAACGCATGCACATGTATTGAATTGGACAGCTTAACATTTACAAACCTGTACAAGATTTTCCATCTCCAGAATATCCTTTTTTACAAGTACATTTGTACATTCCAGGGCCGGTGTTAGTGCACGTGGCAAACTTGTGACAGTCGTCCTTTGCAGTACCACATATCTTTATTTCTAACAAGTATAAAAACTTTATCAGAAAAGTTTTTGAAATACATTTAGACACAAATTTGAGCGACAAAATATTTATTTTTGCTGAACGACGTCTGGACATCATCATAACATCATTTTCAAGTTCAAATGATTCGCTTACATGCGTGGATTTAAAGACGATGAAATACAGCATGATACTCCAAGAATATTCTTTCTCCATAAGACTTAGGAGGGAAGAAAACAATGGAAATACGGATTGTTCATCGAGACTATTCTAAATTATCGAAGTGTTCAAATCTTGTACAAACTTTGTTATTACTCATGAAGATGTTACCTTGATTGAGCAGTTTATTTAACTTTTTGAGGAGGACCCTTACAATCCTTGTAAAACTTTATTATGAACCGTTCAACATTCTGATGACCGGCGAGACGCTCTAACTATTGGGCTACTAAGACTCAGATGGTGGACTAAGTTTGTCATCTGTGCAACCTAAGCGGAAGCCACGAAATGATAATGATAGGAACACTGAAAGCTGAACACAAATGTTGTTCAGTTGGGAGTCCCGTCTAGGACTCAGAATTCGTCTTTCTGAGATCATGGGCTCGACGAACGTTCGCTGGTCGTCTGATATACTCCAAGCTCCCACATAAACAGCATTTGTGTGCAGTTTTCAATGAAGTGGATTCACCATCAAACCATTACTGATCACGAGCAGCAGTCTAATCGACATATGCGCGTTGCTTTTTTCGTTGGGAAATGTTAATTTATCGCTTATTTGGTTAAATGGTTCACTTCAATCTTAAAGAATGATAAAATTACTTGTCCAAATAAACAGGAAAAACAGTATTACGTTATAAATTGGATGAGGTGCCCTTGCTATCTCTTGATACCATACTTTGTGAGTGATTACGGTGATAATTTAACAAAGAATCGAGATATAAGCTTTCGACAAACATGGCCACATATGTTGTCAAGCCAAGTTCGCTCACATATTTCATACATTTCTCCTAAATATGCAAACAATTAATCAATATTCAAAGCACTATCTTAGTACGGAATGCTGTCTAAAAGAAATACGTCCACAAACCTGAACAAGTCTTTCCATCTCCAACGTATCCTTCATTGCAAGTACAGTTATAGGTACCAGGACCAGTGTCCGTGCAAGTAGCAAACTTGTGACAGTCATCATTTTCAGAACCGCATATTTTTATTTCTGATAAAAGTTAAGTATATGGCAACTGATAAACGAAATGAAGGGAAAAATTCCAGCAGAGGAATAGCTACATTTTATCCCACGAGTCACTTTTCAGCGAACCTACTCATTCTTGATGGTAAAAGGTAAAAATCGTGATTTTACAATGCAAAATCTGTACAACCGGTACAGTATAGTTTCTCTGATACACAATATTCCCTTTGAATAAAACAAAATTTCGATTTTTTGTAAAAAATTAGTTAGTAGGGTGGGGAAAAAACGGCACCTTTAATGACAATGCCACTAAACTAAGACTCACCAATTTTCTTATACATGAATTTGACATGATATCTTGCATACTAATTTTTATGAAACTCGCTTCTAAGTGGTTTAGTTGAAAATGAGTATAAAAATTAACTAATCTTACAAGCTGAAACAATAGTACGCAAACCTGTGCACGTCTTTCCATCTCCAGAGTATCCTTTATTGCAGAGACACTCGTAGGTTCCAGGACCAGTATCCGTGCATGTAGCAAACTTATGGCAGTCGTCTCTATCTGTACCGCAAATTCTGATTGCTGAAAAAAATTAAACACATTGTAACCAGTTAATATATCAGCCAGACTAAGCAAAATACAGTCAATTGATCGTGCCATTAAGGTATGTTACAGCCAAGTTGTTTCACTGTCTGTAGGGGAATGCTTCTGAAGTGACATTTCTCCAGAACAGACAAATGAAATTGGTCCACACGTTTTTCTCAAGAAAGTAGTCTTTCGTAAAGCCCATTTTCCAGTAGGTGAATTTTATCGCGTGAATCGACTTTTCTGTGTCGAATAGTTTTAACATTAAGCCTAAGTGAAAGCCCTGGAGACATAAGACAAAGTAAATTCGAGGAAAAAATTCGACCAGAGGAACACAGCATTAAAGAACTTCTTTCACTGTATCCAATTGCATATAGGAACGATACAGCCGTGTGGGGCATATGGGATTTATAACTCCCATTTTTTTTTTCTGAAAAGGCACTTCAAAAATATTCAAAAACATTTAAGAAAGATTCAATGCCCTTCACCTTTTTCATGTTTCCCATCCGGCAGCTCGCTATTAAAGTTCCTCCGCGGAACTTTAAAGTTGTCCCCTGCTTAAGGTTCAAAGTCTTCGAAGGATTTGGGAAAGTAGATTAGTATGTTAGAAATGAGAATGGATTAAAATGTATCTAAATTATTGTTTTATTGCCAAGTTGCGGCTAGAAATTATATTCAGGCGAATGTTAAACAAATTTGTTTAGGCAGCTCCATACAATTTCCCGAAAAGGGGATAATGCCTATTTGAGATCTCAAAACATGTATATATACTTTGGAAGCGGAATAGAACTAAATGTAATACATCGAAACACATTCCAATAAGGAGCCCAGATTGTTGCTATGGCAATAGCGGCTTTCCAAAATGGCTTCCAATTAACATTCAATCTATTTAATTTCGGAAAAAACTTTGGAGACGTCTATTTTTTACTCTAAAAATTTTTCTTCTGGCATGGCCAATTAATGGGACAATTTTTGAAAAAATTCTGTGGATTATTTTCCTCACATATTAACTTTTAGATCACTTTTAGAAAAAGAGATCTACAGAAGTTTTTAAAATTGTCCTATTAATTCTCCATACCAGAAGAAAAGTTCTTATGAAAAAAAAATGGGGTCACCAAAGTTTTTATTCGAAATAAATTAGATTGAACGATAAGTGACAGCCGATTTGGAACGTCACTGTTGCCATCGCAACGACCAAAGCTTCTTATTTCGTCATATTTTTGGATGCCCAAGGATGCCTTTCTACGTATTACATTCAGTTTTAATTATTTTCCAAAGTGTTTATGCACATGTTTTCACGTCTCAATTTTCCATTCTCCAGTTTCAACGAAACTCTTTGGAGTCACTTTAAGCAGAGAGAGGAGTCTGGAAGTTATACGGTTAATGTCATATGGCACGCTTGACGGCCATAGTTTACAAACCTGTGCACGTCTTTCCATCACCAACATAACCTTTTTTGCAAGTGCAGTTATACGTGCCAGGTCCCATTTCTTTGCATATGGAGAACGATGGATGACAATCGTCTTTTTCCGTACCACAGAAAGCAGGAGCTAAAAAATTTAATTCAAACGTAACAGTTACTTTAACTTCATTGCAG
>JBAHVQ010198409.1:1178-13584 GCA_036872915.1 Nanipora kamurai
TTTACTGTCACAGTACGGTCACAATGTGAATTCACACATAACACCACAGAATTTTTTCTTTTATAAATTTATAGCTCCCTGCAATTTCTCTTGCCTATGAAAAAGCCGAGAACGATATCATGAAAAGGTTACCCAGAGATCCTCAGCACGACAGGCTCGTGAACCAAAGGTAATTACTTTAAACGGCTCGTAGTTTATTAATATTCAATTTTTTTCGTAAAGTATCAAGTAGAAAATGAACCCAAAAAATATACTTCTGTATACACTTCTTGAATTCCAAAATTTTGTGTAAAGTTTTCCGCAGAACATCACCTGTTTAAAAAAAAAAAGTACATTGATTCTTTGGATAAAAAGTTTGAAATTAGTTACCCAGGAAAGGTGCGAAAAAAACGCTTCTGTAATCAAGTGTTCACACCAAGTTAGACTCATGAAAGTCCAAGACAAGTGTTTTACTAGCCAGATATGAGATATTGCGCAAAACTTAACCAACGTAAATTTACTGAAGGCAGCAAAATATTAGGCGAGGTTACCGAGGCAGATCTGTCGCAAACTATGTGAATTTTAAGAAATCTTGTTGTTAGAAAAGATTTAAAAATTAATATGTATTTTCACTTATTCTTTTTGCTTTATTTGTCACGTTTTTGCAAATAAACCGAAAGTTTAACAGTGGTACGAGCGGACGGTGCTGTTGTGATAGAATAACAATTCAACTAGGTTATTATCTAAGCATCCGTGCCGCGCCATTTTTAGTTACCAGTCTACTTTGAAATTACCCTAAAGATACACCTGAATCAATTTTGTTTGATTTTTTTCTATCGTTTACAATTGCAGGTTGATTGCTATGGCATATGGCCAGATTGGAATGATCCAGGTAAGAGCGAAGTCTTAAGACAGCAGTTAGATGTGCCTAGGTTAAGTGTGGAGAGATCCTTGTGCTTTTCTGTGTTTTTGCATCAGAAGAAAGTCACCAGTAGGGTCCGTCTTGTTTTAGGCGTGTGCGGGTTTCTTCTCATATTTCGTTATAATGGCTGAAAACGGGTTTTTGCCAAGACGGCTCTTTGGTTTGAGAAGTGACTGGGACGACAGAGAAGTGTTCGCCGTAGAAGATAGTTACGGTCAAGAATGGGTATGTATGTTCTCAAAATGACCTTGGGCCCATCTATCAATCTCACTCAAAGGGTGGGCGTTTATTCGAGTAAGTGAGCTTGAGAAAGTCTTCATGCTGATTGACCACTTTCACATCTCCCATAATACAGTTCGTTTTGGGGGTTCTTTGCATAAAAACAAAGGATTGGCAGTTTATTGAACCATCTCATAACCTCCAGTGAACTGGAAGTCCTTTGCTTTTGTATCAAAAAATAAACAAACGAACTGTATTATGGGTGATGTGAACGTGGTCTATTTACTGGAACCATGACATCCACCATACATTTATAACCGATATAAACTTCTGGCACGTTTAAAGTTGCGTTATTAAATTAAACCTTCTGCTTTACTTCAACTACCAATTTATTTAGTTCGTTAGTTAAAGGCTCAGCTAATCCTTAAAACATTGTAAGTTTCCAAGACAACATATAAAATGTTTGTAGCTGTCAGACATGGTGGTTGGCTATCGAAGAAACTGCACGGACAAGTTGCTTTTTATTTTGTTTGCGTTTTTTCTGCCAGACATCAAGTTTTTCGTATATGTGGTATTTTTCAAAAAAAACTTTCTTGGATAAAAAATAATGAATTTGTAAGTGAAAGTCTAACCTAGAGCGTACCACTTGGCAGAAAAACTACAATCCATAGTAGGCTATGAAGTGATGAAATTACCACTCATAAATAATTAATACACGTATGTACGTATACATCAAACTGGTTTCTTTATATGTTCTGTTACCTCGACTATTCTCATTTAACTTCTCCGAATTTATGATTCAAGACATTAGGGCATCAAGTATTTGAGAAGTCGTTTATTTCATCGGAATACAATTAGAAAATTGCGAATTACAGAAAGTGTTGGCTGTTTGGGGTGTTCGCCAACAATTTCCTCATCCCCGCCATGAGTGGATGTTAGACCAGATGATATACGATGACCGGCACGAATATCCAGGATTCGTTATATCGCTTATTTGTATTTTTCTTTAAATAAACGTGCAAGATAACTTTCAAACGTCCGTTTACAACATCCTCACCACGATGAACGCTCATTTCAAAAGTATTCATCAAATTATGTATTGGAACAATTTAAATATTTGAGAGAATGGAAAAAGTGAATGTCGCGGCGTTGCTTTGGTGTACGTCTTACTTTGGTATGAGTTAGCACCCACAGGCGCACAACCACAGTTTTACGGACGGGGGATCCCGAGTTCTAAATGGTAGTCCGTTAGGTGGTTTCGGGCATGATCCCCATAGAATTTTCGCTGTTATAAAAACCCATAGTGGCCATTTTCAGCATTCTGGTGATAAAAAATCAAAACTGTGGTAATTCTTTCGGCTTTTTAGCGTCGGGTGACCCTTAAGGATCTGGCAATTTATCACTTCAACTTGAAAGAAAACTTGGAGTGTCATAAAAATTCTGAATCTCGAAATTTTCCTTCATCAGAAATGTTAAGTTAACTGCTTGTAATCGAGTGTAAATGCCACAGTGTTCGTTTAATAGCATACAACCTTTCGCCCATTTGAATGACTAAATTGAAAAAAAAAACATAGTACAACCGTTAGAAATGTGGTGATTGGAACTGTAATGAAAACGTTTATGTATAGAAGTTTGTGTGGCCCTGTCATTTTTGTAGGCAACTGGAACGGTTATTTTAGTAGAAAACTGTGCATATGTATTTATTTAAGGCTAGTTCCTGTTTAATTACTGTCATGACAATAGAAGTTTCCCTGAAATATTGTAGCAATAGATTTACTAACTGTGACCAGTTCATTTGAAGAAGTTCATTGACGAACTTCTATTTTTGGATTTGATTGGTTCTTGACTCAATCCTATTTGCTTAAAAGCTAAAAACCCAATTCAAGACAGGAAGTTATTCAACGTCCTTCATCAATTGAATTCGTCAGAGTTGGCAAATCAATTGCAACAATATTTAAGGAACACTTCTATTGCCACGACAGTGTAGTTGCTGTAATTCCGTCGCCAATTGACCCTGACGGTTGCAGAAATAGACTTGAGATCTGTTTTTGCAAGAATTGCAACAGTTGCTGTTGGCTTAACTGCCATTAGTAGAACTAAATGGACATAAGGCCTTATTATTTAAAGAATAGTTTGCAATATTAAATTAATGTAGCCGTATGCTTTTTTCCATAATTTACTTATAAAAATTCCCTGTCGAAGAGGGGGCGCCCCAGGCTCCCACTTAGTTACACCTCGAGCACCCCACTAAAAATTTCGCCAGGTTAACTAACTTTATGTTGGAGCATTTGACACAAAACTGAATTGTGTACAGTGTCCCAGTGATCGATTTGGGATTGTAGATGTTTTCTTCAGTGCTGTGCACGGCTGTTTTGAATGTCATATTGTCCCTTTGCTTTAGGGTTTTACCGAACGAAAGACGCTGGAATACACTTGTCACACAGCTTTCTTTGTTAGCATCGTGATTGTGCAATGGGCTGATCTTCTTATTTGTAAGACGAGACGTTTGTCATTGTTCCAGCAGGGAATGAAGTAAGTTTCATTACTTTTAATTTATCTCATTGAAATATTTAACGACAGTTCTTTTCGATAACTCACGATTCTCTGAAACTGAGCTCCATCGCGAACTTTCACGAAGTTGAGAGTTTGAACAACACAGTGAGAAATCTAAAGAAAGCAACAGCGTTGCTGCTGGGCAAATATACGAGAAGCTGCATAAATTTAGCGCAAAATAACTGACGAGGATATTGCACCGACTCTTGTAATAGGAAGGACACAAAATGACAATGAAACCGCGAGTATTAACTCCACTCAGTTTCGTTAGACACATTTTCAGAATGATAGAGTATTACTGTGTATAGAGCAGTATTTTCTGTTCAGTAGATTAGTGAGCATTTTTTCCAATACAACCGGCTACCGGCTCTTAAACATTTCTGAAATTTGAACGAAAATACAGTTCTTGAAACGATAAATTCACATTTAACCTACACTGGTGAAGTTGACTCGAGCGGGATTTGAACTCGCACCTTGGGGAATCCTGTCCACCGCTCTACCTGTTGAGCTATCGACTATTTATCGCTTCGTATTACCCTAAGGATGATTCCGAAATAGAATTGAAACACTGCACATCCATCCTCATGGATAGCGTTAAGTTGTCGCGAGAATATCTCGTGCACTTAAGTTGGATAATAACTCGCCTCCGATCCCTGTGGACTCGATAGCTCAACAGACAGATCGGCGGACCGGATTCCCGAAGGTGCGAGTTCAAATCCCGGTCGAGTCAACTTTTTCAGTTGACTTCAGCAGTGTAGGTCAAATGTGAATTTATCGTTTCATATTACCCTGAGGATGATTCTGAAATAGAATACAGTTCTTGTCTTTGATGTTTCCAACTTCTATTTCAGGAATCACATGCTCACATTTGGTCTCTTTTTCGAGACTGCGTTGGCAGCATTTCTTTCCTACACTCCTGGAATGGACAAAGGTCTGCGTATGTTCCCATTACGGTGAGTCAAATAACACTGTCAAAGTGATTTGTGTTGAAATATTTGTTTTTCTTCTATATTTTGGAACAATCCTGCCAGTTTTGATATAACTTTTAAAAATATTAAGAGAAACTGCATGTAAAAGTTGACTCAGTTAACGCAAGTGATTCATTCGATATCCAGACAATATTTTTGCTGCTGTTTAGTTTCAATTTTTGGAAATTGATAACTTGAAAAGGTGGATGTTATGGACGTGTAGCCATCATCGTCCCTTTGTTAGTTTTCGCGTATGTTATTAACATATCTAATTTCCTTCGTTTTTTTTTTATTATTTAGTTTCACTTGGTGGCTCTTGGCCATTCCATTCAGCTTAGCCATTTTTGTTTATGACGAATGTAGGAAAACAATACTTCGTAAATACAAAGGCTGTAAGTAATTGCTTCGTGTTCCCTTGTTCGCTGTCTTGGTACAAGTTGATTTGTACCATGTTACGAGCCTTAACACCCAATTTTGTTCTTGCTTCCTTCCCTTCTCCTCTATTTCGCTCCCACTCTTTCTCATTGCCTTCTTTCTTCCCCCTCCCACGCTCTTGTTACTTCTGTCCTTCCTACTCCTTCTCACCTTTCCTCTTTTCTTTATTCCCTTCCTTTCATGAACAGTTTTCATTTCTTCTTGTTTCTTGTTCTCTTTTGTCATTTACCTCCCGTTTTTCTTAGGCACCTGATAATGAAGTGCATAAATTTTGCAAACCTTTTTTTGTACCTTAAAACCTTCTAGTCTGAAATCAGACGGCACCTCGGCCACGATCTCCTTTCCTAAAGCGAGCAGGACGCGCAAATCTGAGCGCT
Organism: Nanipora kamurai; assembly: GCA_036872915.1. Classification (NCBI taxonomy): domain Eukaryota; kingdom Metazoa; phylum Cnidaria; class Anthozoa; order Scleralcyonacea; family Helioporidae; genus Nanipora; species Nanipora kamurai. Next base: position 6,632 of record JBAHVQ010198409.1, read on the forward strand.
GTAAATACAGTCCGGTGACGGCACACATTAATTTATCATGATTTTACGTAATTTTTTCCGTTGGTTGATATGGCCGATCTGTCAATTTACTGCTACCCAAGAACATTACTTCCACGATCAACTGCACACGGTGATTGATCATACTGCACAATAAAGCTTCCAAACGGTTGCTCTAATGGTCACCCTTCTCTCTTTTTATTACTGTAATCTAATGATGAAGAAAAGAATCGAAAAGAAAATGAATAAAAAACAAAACCCATTAGGCGACTAGAGGACGTTCGTCAAGCTCACTCAGAAAAACGATTTGTGAGCCTTGACGGGAAGCTAGGCTGCAGTTTTGTCATATGTACTGCCTAAGCGGAAGTCACGATATGATAATAATGATGGAATACTTAAACACTGAACAGAAAGTCTGGTTATGTGGGAGCTTGGTAAATATCGAACGACTAGAGGACGCTCGTCAAGCTCGTTTACTCAGAAAAACGAGAAAAACTCAGAAAATCGTTTTTCTGAGTGAACAAGCTTGACGAACGTTCTCCAGTCGTTTGATATTTACCAAGCTCCCACATGAGCAAACTTTACAAGTACATCTTTACCAATAATTAAATAACAAAGGACTCTTGTTTTTAGACTGAACTTTGGCCAAACAATCCTTAGGCTATTTCAAACTTCTTATCTTGTATCACAGTGTCTATTTCAAGAGTTCCAAATGCCTCGAATAGTTCAAGAAAAATAAAATGAGACCGTTACCTATCTTACGGTCAAAATTTATTTTCTTCATTAGTAAAATTACGTCTCGTCACTCGCAGGTGTAAAAACAGTCAGGTTTCAGGCGTCCTTTTCGCCGAGAGAGGAGACCAGAAAGGACAGATAAAAATCAGGTTGACGCTTTTCATCTTTTTCTTATATCTCAACAGGTTGGCTGGACCAAGAAACCTATTATTAGTTACTGCGGTTTTTGGTGCTCGAATTCAATTGCTGCCTGACGTTTTGAAATGTTTTAGTTTCCTTTCTGATATGTTAATAGGTTTTGATTCATTAAGTACTTATATTTCTTTTCAATTTGACAGTGAATCTTACCTTTTCCGTTTCGTAAGGCCGACATATTCCGCGATTTCGTTTATTTGAATAGCAACATGATTAGCTCGTAAATCCGTTAGGATTTTACGTGTATTAATTTTTCTAGATACTACGATAACTGTTTTGTAGATGATGTTTATGTTTACATGATTGTTTCGTCGAATTCTGTATTCTGATCCCTAATCAGTCATTGCATTCTTATCAAAATTATCAATTTAAAAGAAGGGAAACTTCACTAAAACTGCTTAATCATGTTAACAGAAACATCATTTAAAATAACAGCAACTGTCATCGTTGTCATCGAATGTAGTGACTATTTATTAATGCCGTTTATGTCGGAAATTTGATTGTTTTTAGCCATATTCTTATATTAACCTTGTAGCATGTTTGCTGGAATTAAAATATTTGAGTATATATTTTACTGTTTATTCAATTTGCCTGTTTTGATTATTTGCTGCGGCCATAGCATTTTTGCCAATCTTATGCCCAGAGCCTTCGCTGGGATCCGCACACGCAAGCTCATGGATAATCCATCACCGGAAACAGAAAAACCTGGTTCCGGTTGAAAAGAATTCAATGAATGAGAGCAACGTCTGGAAAATCGGGTTTGTCCAACGATACCACATTTGGAGTGTCCTCTGCCGTAGAAACGAGCAGTAAAACACCTCCGATGGTACTTTGTTTGTGGGCCTAGGGCTAGGCTCCACGAACGAGTTTGGCTGAGATTTTTACCCGAAAGAAACTCAACCTTGGGTAAAATTTCAGTTACGCAGTCCCTTGATAATTTTTAAGAGACTTCTTCCACTCAGTATATATGTTTGTTATTTAAACGGTTATCTATGTGAAGTCACATCGTCGCCCTCTCGATGGATTTGTCACTAAAACCCTCGTGAACTTAAACTACCTAGAGAAGCTAAAGGACCGTATACTTGTCATGTTTTAGTTACCGCTGTTATAACTTTACTAATCAAAAGCGCAGTTCCACTGCACTATACACTATACATCCAACGTCAGTTTGGTACAGCAAACGCAGATGAAAAATCATCGAGAAAACAGATTACAGTTTTCACTTATTTATTTGGATACAGAGAAATGAAAAATTTTCATGTTTAGATCATTTATCTACCAGAATCCATTGAAATCGGAACAGGTATGTTGTTAAGCCATATTAGTTATTCCAGGGCAGTCTCATTTGGAAATGCGGAGATTCAAACTAAGAAAAATAAAAACATTGCTCCATTTAATGAACTGACTCACAGTAGCATTTTAAAATATTCAATCAAAAGAGATAATCAAAAAATCAACCTTTTCCATAAGAGAGGTCACAGTACCATGGAAAAAGTTGCTTGGATGGGTGTACTTATCTCACAGGGGCAGAACCAGGATTTCCAAACTGGGAGCAACTCCAAAAAAATCTGTCCTTTCTAAAAATGCATTTGTTATTACAAATATCACAAAAAGATACGATTTTCCTGGAAAATGCTTTATTTTCATTGGACTAAACCTCTTTCCCTACCGTTTCGGCAGGTGGCCAATTGTTCCCATCGCCCACTTTGGATGCACGCAAGCTTTTTTTGCTACGATAAGGTTATAAATGAATTAAGTAAATAAGCTATGTCGTCACTCCTTAACTTAAAAACAGAAACCACATACCTTTACAGCCGTAAATCTCGATGCGAATACATGGGGCACCAAACCAATGATGAGGTTTTATTCTTATGTATCTGGCATTGAAATAAGGAGTTAGAGCGTTGTACTGAACTGAATTTTCGTCCCAGTTACCAGGTAAATTCTATAACATCCAATAACACATAATTACCTTGGTAACTAAATTCCTAATAACTGGTTAGTCCATATACCATCAGAATTTCATACGGAATTGTACATCGGGTCAAAAAATAACTTGGTCATTTCACTTTGAATCAGGAATACTAACGCGGACCCCATCCCCTTTTTCTTACGACTCTGATTCAGATTTGCTTGAAGATTTACATTGATTCATATTGTGTACGTGAAAACCATTTTTCTGACCTAACTTTTGATGCGCATTTGAAAATGGGTGAAAATAACAAAAGTTTCCATCGTACGCTGGTGATGGGTATTAGTGGAAATGGACAAAATACAGTTAGAGCAATTGCTGCATTTACAGGGTGTCTCATTATGCATGTTCATGTTATTTTTTGAGTTTTCATAATACTTTAAATACTTTCATCATATTTATCTTGCAACAGAGATTAACGGAGTCATTTCATGTGCATAAGGAAATCCAGAAAGTGGATTTTGAGCAAGGAAAAAAAATATTGATGGTCTCATCAGCCGTAGTCTTAAAGGCAAATAGGAACAAGGCAATACGTACTGAGAAGTTAGAGCTTCTATAAAAATTTCATTTACTGATCAATTCTGTGATATGCCAAAGTTATCTCTCTTTCAAGAAGAGCATGAGGATGTAAAGGTATCAAACAATTTTGAGGAAACAAAAGCATGGGTACAAATAATGGTCGATGATCGGTAAGTAACAACAAATTTTATCTGTTAAAAATGAAGCCTGTTTCATGCAAGCTCTATAACCATAAGGGCAAGATCTGCAGGAAAACAAAGCACGAGTTCTCCTCTGGGACTTACAAGGACAAAACAACAAGAATTTTCTTTATTTCGTCTTTTGTTTCGCTCTTGGTTTATGTTTGGACTATGATCTTACTCATATGCTTATGACGATCCTTGTGCTGGCTTGAATTCGTTCCTTTATTTTGTCTTTTGTTTTGTTCTTTTGTCCATTAGACAGTTATTTTTTAAGTATGTTAATTTGCATAAATTGAGGTTTGGAGACAACCTGTTCTTCAAACGTTTTACAAAGATTAGCCAATTTCAACTGCCAAAAAAACCACTGGCATTTTAACAGACTCCACCGATGTTGTGCACAATCGACTCCAGCAGCCACAGGAATCACCAGTGAAATTTGTTTTCCTTATTTCTACCACTGACAAAATATAGCCAGAGTTCTCCAATTTTTTGAGATGATCTACATTTATTCGGTGGCGATTGTAATTCTTATGGTAAACTTTGCTATAAAAAATGAAAAATAAAAAATTCAAAAAACTTATAAAACAAATTGTAACCTGTGTTAAGCCATATGCTGGTGACATTGACCGATACTTCGCCCAGTATTGATATATAATTTGTTTGTAGAACACTTCATATTCATCAGTATATGATGGAGCAGTGTAACTCATCAAGCCTTGAGTGGCAATTCCTGTAACTTTAATTATTTGACCAAGGTCAACCTAAATACAAAAAGAAAAGTTGAGCGTTATTTTTAAGCTATATTTATTTTTAAAAAATACAACTCATCGCAAATATTAGAAAATACTACTCTTGACCAATCAGAATGACAAACTCCCAATTATAGCTCTTTCGAACTCTGACAGCAAGTCGCACCTGCCTGCAAGTTGCACCAGCTTGACGAACGTCCTCTAGTCGTCTGAGATTTACCAAACTCCCATATGAACTAAGTTCGTGTTCAGCATTAAGTATTTACATAATTATTATCATATCGTGACTTCCGCTTAGGCAGTACATATGACGAACCTGCACCCTAGCTCACCATCTGAGTCGTGCTAGCTCAATGGTTAGAGCGTCTCGCCGGTCATCGGAAGGTGCGGGTTCGACTCCCCTCTAGGGCTCAGAAATCATTTTTCTGAGAGAACGAGCTTGACAAACGTCCACTACTCGTCTGAGATTTACCAAGCTCCCACATGAACTAAGTTCGTGTTCAGCATTAAGTACAAACAACGAAGGTTACGGTGGGCAAATGCTATATCAGTTCAAATGTTTTCGTTGCTTAAAGTGATAACTTGAAATGCTCTGAACAAATTGCAACAGCGATGTTCATATTTCCTAAATCGGTCAAAAATATTTTTGTTGCGCAGATCATCAGACAAGCCACACTTGCTAGCGCTCTCATGACCGCACGCCACTGTTTATGAAATCACTGTAGCGTTCGTGTGCTAATTGATAATTATCTAGTTTAAAAATGAAAATCATTGAAATTGTGCGTTTTAAAGTGTTTCAGAGGGTCATGCCAAATTTATTGCAGATGTAAAGGACTATTAACTAAAAAGGCAAATGTGAGTGGCTTTTGCTATTTTATGCCAAAATTATTTGCACTAAACAGCCAGGGAGAGGAATTGGTCTTCTATCGTAGTTATATAATGAAATATGAAAGTAGTGGTCTAAGACTGATCCGCCATCGATCTTATACCCCGTTTACACGACGCCTGATCGAAAAAGCAAAGGCCGAATACCGTTCCGTTCACACGAATCCATCAAAAGTTAGCTAATGGCTTCAGCAGTATTCACACGAATCGGTTGTCAGGCACAGTTGCTTAGAAATTCCAGTTTAGGCCTTATCTTATTGGCCAAAAGTGTAATGGCTGGAATTTAAGAATTATGTCGTAGCGAAACAGCAACATCAAGTATGTTCACTCGGCGCCGCTGCTGAGGATTCCGTTTTCATTTTGCATGGTTTAGAAATCGTTTTTAAATCGTTCCGTTTGAAGGCGGGTTTTCATACAGTTTTGGTGCGCAGCCTTGTAAACGCAACGGTGTTTGGTGACTTTGTAGCGCCGTTTTCAAATCGATTCGACATCGTGTGAACGGCATCTAAACTAGTCTATTTATTCTGGTGTGAACGCCAAGTGGACCAAAATTATCCTAGCTACGTACTAATGACCTCTTCCAAAACTCAAAGGGTAAAGTGGACGAGCAGATTCGCGTTTACGGAAAACGACTAACGTGAAAATACCACGTGACTCCGATATTTCCCGCCTCTGCCATTTACCGTTTGCCGTTTGTACATCGAGGTGAGTGTTTGGCGTTTGTACATCAAGGTGTTTTGGCTTTTGTACATCAAGGTGAGTGTTTTGGCGTTTGTACATCGAAGTGAGTGTTTTGGCGTTTGCACATGGAGGTGAGTGTTTTGGCGTTTGTACATCGAGATGGGTGTTTTGGCATTTGTACGTCGAGGTGAGTGTTTTGGCGTTTGTACATCGAGTTGAATATTTTGGCGTTTGTACATCGATATGGGTGTTTTGGCATTTGTACATCGAGGTGAGTGTTTTGGCATTTGTACATTGAGGTGAGTGTTTTGGCGTTTGTACATCGAGGCGAGTGTTTTGGCGCTTGTACATCGAGATGGGTGTTTTGGCGTTTGTACATCGAGTTGAGTATTTTGGCGTTTGCACATCGAGATGGGTGTTTTGGCATTTGTACGTCGAGGTGAGTGTTTTGGCGTTTGTAAATCGAGATGGGTGTTTTGGCATTTCTACGTCGAGGTGAGTGTTTTGGCGTTTAGCATAAAAACTTCGTATTTTAATGTGTTTATGTAAACATAAATGATTTTATCAAAATTATTTTCAATTTGTAGTCAACGAAGATTATAGGTTTTTTTCGACTAATTTAACAATACGTTTTAGGTGACTTAATAATGATGATAATAATAATAATAACAATAACAATAACAATAGCAATAATAATAATAATAATCTATTAGTAGACAAAATGGTGCTCCGAAACTGCAAAAAAAAAGACTGACTAACTTGGCGATTGCATGGGTGAACTATAAAAAAGCATTTGATATGGTAACTCACTCCTGGAATCTCAAATGTATGAATTGGTTTGGAATTGCAAATAATGTGAAAATGCTATTGGCAAACTCCATGGCGCAATGGGAGGTGAAAATATCTGTGAACGGAAACACGTTAGGTCAAATCAGTATTAAGAGAGGTATTTTTCAGGGCGATAGCCTGTCACCTTTGTTGTTTGTTATTGCCATGATACCATTATCCATGTTATTAAATAATATGAATGCAGGATAC
>JBAHVQ010198420.1:0-13579 GCA_036872915.1 Nanipora kamurai
TTTTCGGAAGTCAGATAAGGAAACCTTTCCTTGGTAGGTTTGTGCTAAGTCGTAAATGATGTTGCCATACTTTCTTGTTTGGCAGTTTGTAATTCTTGTGAGTACAGCTAGGAATAATTTAGGCTAGGATGAAATAGTCAGGGACAAGTATATTAATTATTAGTAGCTATTGAAAAGTTAAGCAATTTATTTCTATCTCAATTTCCTTCAAGGTACTGTAATAGTAGCTACAGATTCCGATATATATATACTGTTTAATTGTCCTGAACATACTGAGGGTACCAATGTCGCTAAAAGGTTTCCTGTGTTAGCAAAGACATCATTACCATAAATGCATTGGCTACAAATTTGCTGTCAGTCAATCAATACTGTTTCATACTTGAGAATGTTTTCTCGCAAACCATGACCACTCATTGGTTTAATACTTACAATTTGTTCAATTTCTTTCTCTAGATGTCTCATTCACTGTATTTGTTTTGTTTGAGGTGAAATAAATTTAGTTCTTATAGCCATCTCGTAATTGGAAATTTAATCATAATATTAATTGATCAGTTTCTGTATAAAACATGTATGAATGCAATTCATAATATTACATATTGTATTATAATATTACGTATTCACAATATTACGTATTGTAATAATACAATGACTTTTATTTAGTGCATTTCGTTTAGTGCACTTAAATTTGATTAAGTTATTTATGTTATTTTCAATAAAGTTTGGATCACAGGCGTTATCCAGGCCTTATACTTAAACCTGAACACGAACTTAGTTCTTTTGAGAGTTTGGTAAATCTCAGACGACCAGAGGACGCTCGTCAAGCCCGCTTTCTCCGAAAAACGATTTGTGAGCTCTAGACGGGAATCGAACTCGCAACCTTCTGATGACCGGTGAGATGCTCCAACCATCGGGCTACCACGACTCAGATGGCGAGCTAAGACGCACCGGCACCCTATCTCATCAAAACATTTTTGAATCATTTCATTACATTTTTGCTCACCTATTGATCTGTCTGCGTTTATGAATTACAAAATAATTATCAAATTATACGTCAAGGATTATTGATAAGCAAGGTCCACACACATCAATGGATGCACATAACCCAGAAATGCAATTCCACTCGAATCCTTAATTTGCATTCCTTTGTTTCAAATTCTCTTGGTCAAATGTACCAGTTGACCCGGCCAAATGCCTTGAGACAGACACAGTGCACACATACAGTGACCCCTAAAAATTTTTTGATGACTGCAACGTTTTTGAATATTAAATTCAGTAAAAAATATATATAACTTTTTCACAAAGTTCTTAAATATTAAGTCATAAGATGTTATTTTTATAAAACTACAAAGTGTTATCGGAATATTGATATCTATATTCACCGTAGCGTAGCCAGTCCGACAATTTAGTCCTGCTATACAAATTTTAAATGATTATCATTATTCATTTATTTAGAAATTGATTGCTTTTACAGTCAGTGAAGATGAAAATATTTGCATAGCAGGACTACATTGTCGCGCTGGCTACGCCACTGTATATTCATCTCTTACTATATATTACTATATGTCAGCTATTCTTTCCCGTTTACACAACCTTTAGTATCTATAGATACCTAAACAATACAGTTTTATAAATATTCGTATAAGGGCCAGACACAATGTGAAACGGTTAGTAGATTCATGACGATACTATCTATTCATACGAAGTAAATAGATTTATTTTTACGTACATCAACATTTTATTATTTCTAGAATACGTAAAGGTTAAAGATTACTAAAGGGCGAAAAAACACTGTTGATTGATTTCCAATAACTAATTGATCATAGTTACTTTTAGAAAGTTTACGTGCATGGCAATGTATTTCAACAGCCGAAACAGCCGTAAAACTTATTCAATTTTTTTTTTTTTCTTTTATGTAATACCACACCAAGAGTTACGGTCGAGAGTGTACTTTACTAGATATGCGCTAAAATTTGACGCAGGCTTCGTTTAACACGTAACCTTTTTTCGCCATGGTGGAGTGAATTTACTATGAACATATCCTGGAGATTGACATTTTCGAACAAGTTATTAAACGAGACAGTTACGGGTACACATACAAAGATATAGCTGCCTGTATTTATAGTCCAGTAGTAGAAATCAATTAAGAAAACAAGGTTTTTTACAATTGTATAAATAATGAACAACATATTATTCCCAAAGATGCTTTTCTTCGTGAGAACTTTTCATTAGCAAGTGTGGGCTAGCTAGAAAAGTCTCAATTTGTAATAGATTGTACAAAACCACTCATATTCAAGTATTACAAAAACTAAGAAGTACGGTCAGTGCATTTTCATTATGAGTATTTGAATTTTTTTGGAGTAGACTAACATTAACTCCTTCACTGTCACATTTCCCTTTTTGACGACTAAAATCACCTGGCGTTAGCCTGAGTAAAATCATAAAAGTCTCCCGTGGCAGGGAAGGAGTTAAACAGTGTACAACCGATAGAAAACCCGTCATATAAAACTTTGTTCGCGGAATATACACCATTTGGTCTTCATTAAAGCAAAAGCAATGTTCATTTGAGCGATTCGCATCTTCAATAGAGTTTTTCATACTTCAATAAAGTCAATCAAATTTAAGCGAGATAAACCTGCACAATTTGATCGCATTTATGTAAACATTGGTTTCAGTAATGAAAGCTGAATTAAAAAGAGAAAACATCAATGATTCAGACTTTTGGAAGAGAAACTCAAAGCTAACCATGCCTTTCCGATGGTTGGAGGCATGTTTTTTTCCCGCTAGAAATTCGAGCCAAAAATGTGTTCAAAAGGCTTTTCTAACCGAGAACAAGTTTTGTATACCACAGCTCTAGGCATGCAAATTTTTATTAAATTTTTATTTTATGATTACCGTGCGTAATCATATGTACACATGCAAATCGCATAATTTATTTCTAGCCATGGCGGACTCGAACTTTCGTGGATTATGATAATTTTTAAGACCATAAAGTGATCATTTTACCCTGGACTCCGAAAGGATGCATCATTATTGTGGTCTATTCCAAACCGCCTAAGCAAAACACAGTACGAGCGCATGTGCTATGATATATCACGGGTACGGTAAAATATTTTTGTCTGTAGAATGTTTAATTAGACTGGCTCGTTATATTAAACATGCTGGTTGTTCCCAAGGAGCTGCACAAGAAAAACACTCTTTTTGAGAGCTTTAGCCGAAATGGTGATAAACAATTTTACAAACTATATGGAGTTAAAGCTTAGATCTTTGCGGGGGATGAAAAATACCTTTGCCCGATAACACACATATTGAACATTCAGGGGCCCTCACCTCCCTGGATTCCCGTCATCTAGATAACTGCAATGAAGATGTTAAAATGCTGGTTTAAAAAAGAAAGAACGAGAATGTCCACAGGAATATTGCGCTTACGATATCATTGCTGAATTTCAATTGTGCGATACCTAGATAAGACTTTTCTTTTTCTCAGTCTCTCATTTAATCACTTACGAATAAAAGAATCGCCAACCTGAAAGACAAGGAAGAATAATAAGGTCATTTAACGGATATATATATAAAACTTTTTATGTTCTGGAGAATGATGATATATAGGGACATTTTAAAGAAGGTTGCCAGACTGAAGCCTTCCGTGTGGACAGATAAATAAAACGGAATGCATGGAAAGCTTTATTTCATGGAAAAAAAAAATATCTATATAATAAAACAGAAAAAAAATTCATGATAATAGTAGAATACCGTAGAAAGCCTTTCTGAGTTACAGACAAGGAATTAGTCTATATCTCTTTATTGACTAAAAAGACGGTTTAACCCAACATCGGTTGACACTCAAATGTTCCATGCATACACACACACGCGATAGTTCTTTACTAATGCATGTTTGGTTTCAATCGACTTTCGGAACGTTCTTCCTTGACATTATGAAAGTGCATCCTTGAAGAATGAAAGACGATATTGAACGTCCAGTAAGCTAGTTCTTGATGCCACCAGGGTGCTTACATGACCTTCAGTCTTCTGATGACCGAAGAGATACTCTTAAGATCAAAAAGTCAAGACTCAGTATGAGAAAAGAAGTTTTATGTAAGTGCTACATCAATTAATAGAAATATGTAAGCGACAGCCTGGATATGACAATAGCATGAAAATATTATTCAGAATCATTGTCATATTTACCGAACCTGCACACGGTCCTTTGCTCGAAAAGTTTTGGCAGTTTCCCTACCCTTTTAGTCTGATACACGTAGTCCTATACTGTCTGCGCAGCACTCTACTTTCATATCATGGTTTGGCACATGTTAGTAACCATTTCAACCTCGGCAGATCAAAGATAGGGAGTAGTCAAATATCATATATGGGTTCAAACCACATTTTGCTTGCATTTAGCTTAAACAACGATCACATATCATCTGTTATTATCAAAGCACACACATCCATGACTTAATGGGCAACATTCATACGAGTATCAACATAAAAGTGCATGATGGAAAGCGGACGTGAGTAGATATAGCTGAGGACGTTCTAACTTTAGTGGTTTAACTTTTTTGTTTGAGATTATGTAAGAAAATCGGTGAGTTAATAGCCCAATATTATGAATGATTGAGAAACTAAGATCCTAGGCGTGGTTTTCTGCTTTGTGTCCGGATAGATCGTCGCCTGTATTTCAATGGTTCGTCCAAGATCAGACGATTACACTCTTCTTCTTTTCTACGGTAAACTGTGTAAAACAACTTCTCATGGATCATTAAGAGTTAATGAGCCATTTCACTTTTATGAAAGGATATACAGATGTTTAAGACTGTTAAAATGTTCGGAAATTCCCCCTAGACGGCAATCGAGCACGCAACCTTCTGACCACTGGTGAGACGCTCCAACCATATTTACGCTCTAACGATTTCTAAACTTTAGATCTCGGGCTAGGGCTCAGAAATCGATTTTCGGAGTAGACGAGCTTGGCGAACGTACGTGGGCTGTCTGATATATACCTAGCTCCCACGTGAAGTGACTTTGTTTTCAGCAAATAATATTTCAATAGTTTATATAATGTCGTAACTTCCGCTTAGGCAGTACATACGAAGAACCTGCACCTTACCTCATCATCTGAGTCTTCATAGCTCAATGGTTAGAGAGTCTCACCGGTCATCAGAATGTTGCGGGTTCGATTCCTATCTACGGCTCAGAAATCGTTTTTCTGAGTAAGCGAGCTTGACGAACGTCCGTTGGTTGTCTTACATGTTCTCTTAAAGGCAAAGCGAAGCTTGGTGATGCTAACAAAGCGTGACGTAACTCGCATAAGCCCCAATCAATGTCGTTAAAGCTTGCTGATAATGATAGCATTGCAGCCAGTGGATTTGATATTACTAACGTAAACTAAATGGTTACTTGTGAATTGATAGAATATATTATTTCTTCATTTCTAACAAACTAAATTTGAATATTGTTAAAACGCACCATTTCAAATTTACTCCGTTTACAGCAATGGCAATAAACATTTAAAATGAGATTGTAAAAAAATAGCTCTGAATGTAGAAAGAGACACAACAAGGCTTGAAGTTAACAAGTACCTTACGTAGGAAGACCATGTTTCCAATATTTTACGGACTTTTTCCTTTTGTTTTTAATTGCAGAAAAAGTTTGGTATGGTATTTTTTGAGAGAAATCCCGATTATTGCTTATACCAGCCTGATTCATTCTCACGTAGACTGTTGTTGCGTGGTCTGGGGTAATCGTTATGTCCAAAATTGCAAATTGTCCCGCACTGGTATTACTAGCTCATTACTCTTCACGAAATTGCTGTCCATGACTTGGGAGTCATTTCTTGTAGATTGTATATTCCTCAGTCTCAAATTGATTTGCTAAAAAATATTTGCCTCTGCTATGTAACGATTGAAATACATTGAACAAACGGTTTGTAATATTGCATCCTATAAAGTCCTTACACGCCTTTTAAAAAGCTTCAAGGACCACAGTCGTGCTTTTTTGTCCATTTTAGCGACTTTAGATTGTTTATTTTGCGTACTAACTTGTTAGTCGTATATATGTTAATATCTCTAGATTAATTTTATAATGTTTTCTATTACAAGGCGTTAAAATTTCATATAAGTTCATATAAAACTTCCCTATCTATTATTGTGCGAGTTTAATCAAGAGTCGACATCACATGACTCTAGACATAGCAAGATATAACTGCAATCTACCCACAGTCTATTCCGAACTTGGCCTTTTATGCACATTACTTTGTACAGCAGTATTAATCTAAGATTACTTTCTACACAGATATAAAAACTCGGGGTCAAACTGTATTTCAATCACTTTGTTTTTCAGTCGGGAGATCCCGTTGATGTGTTAATAGAAATCTTAGTTTTGCTTCATTCACAACTGCCATTTCTGTTTTACAGTTCTCTTATGCAATAGCTCATAGTTCCTAGCTAATATCCAAGGGTAATGAAGGTCTAATGCATTGTTAATCTTGTTTTGTACCCTAGAGAATGGGCGGTATGGAATCAATGTGATCGAACGATTGTATTGATCATCTAAAATTCAACGTCCAATACCTAAGTTAAACAACTCGAGTGTGTGCCTGTGCTGTCTTAATTTACTTCTTGGCCTAGTTCCTTCTTGGCCTACGAGTGAATGTAAATCTCGAGTACACGTGAGTAGGTGAAGTACTTTAAGCGTTGTGATGCTTAATTTGGTGCACCTCCTGAACTAAACCGTAACGGAAAAATTTCAAATGCAAATAATGTCATCACGACTTATGAAGCTTTGTGTTTCAACTTATCAGATATTAGAAATATTTATAGGTCTTTGGACTGCCTTATATCCAACAAAACCTATTTTAAGTTAACGATAAGGATGTAGTCAAATAGAAGCTTTGCTAAAATAAGAAAAAATATCGTGCACTGTCTGAAGCACAAATATCTTGTTAATATTGTTTTTTTGTATTAAATTTTTTTTTATAAAATGAGACAAAATATCTTTAAACAAGAATCTGGGATTAGGAACAAGAAAATAGATCTTGAAACAAAGTAATTAAACGTGAATAGATTCGAGGTTTTACGGTATAGCCTTTTGTAAAATAGCTTCCATTAATGTTGTTTAGAAACTTAAAAAAGAGATATTCAAGGACCGAAAACGGAGAGAAAACATACAGTATATAATCAAAGAAATAAAATTATCAATTAAATCTCGAAGCAAACGATTAAGGAAACATCTACCTATTGCAATCGCTGTATTATTAAAGGCAGGAATCTTGAAATACAGGATAGTGTAGGAGATCTTAAGTGTTTACAAATAACTTCCGACTTTTAAAAGTGCTAATCATTGGGGGTATTTAAAATGATTGTTATTGCTTTTTATTCCCACTTCCGTCGACATCTCCTAATTTGGTATACCCTTTTTGTATAAAGGCGAGTAGTAAAGTTGGTTGATCTCATTCGGGTCCAAGAAAGAGTCAAAGAAAAGGAGATATCTAAGATAAGACACAAAGTCCAAAAAGACGTAACAAGCCTATTGCCAGATGAAGTTGTTTACTATAATTTTTGTTTTCACCCTTCTGCTGGGTAAGTGAATTTGATTTAAAAATAAATATAATCTTTTTTCAGAGGTCTTATCAGAAACGCTTCAACAACTACTTTTCATACCTATCGGCTCCAACAACTTAACAGTGTTCTTCTTTTTAATTTATTGCTAAAGTGGTTCACGCTGGCTTGCTGGACAAATTTGGTGTCAGGAACGTACCTCAAGAAGATCCAGTGCCTGGTAGCTCAAGCTCAAGCACAAGTAAGAGTCTGAATAAGTTAAATTAAATTTAAATAGAAATAAATATGAAGATGAGAAATGTTTGGGGGGCTGGTTACATGGAACAATTTCAGTTCAAATTGCCTAGTAGAGATTCAAGGCTTTTGCAATGGCCGAAACGTCCATGACGTTATGGTCCCAACATTTTTTCAACAAAAGTTGGATTTGTAAATTGAATGATCCCGACGCGAATCATTTGTTTGAAAGACAAAAACGCTCGTTCAGCTTAAGGAGGCTACCCCAGGTACTTTTCAATGGGAGACAACAATAAAGCAGCAGTCCTTCTTCAGATTTAAAATCCTCAATGTTTGCCGAGATTTCGAAAAAGCTGCCGAAGCGGTGGTAGTCTGGGCATGGTCCATCGAACCGATTTTATTGTCCTAATGTCATCGCGCGCAAAATATCGTATCTTAATCGTTCAACGATAAACGGTAAAGATACAATATTTATCGCATCGTTATCGTTGTGCAGTGTCACCAGGCCTTGACAACTACTAATAAACTGACTACAATCAATGCTATTCGTAATACCACAAATGTTTTAAAGTAAAACGTTTTCTTGTCATATTGGCAACATAAGCAAGTGTGGTTAAAATATCTGAGCAGATTGGTTGAACGAGAGATAAGTTAAAATAAAATCTGAATTTCTTTTTAAATTGACGTCATACCACTTATATAAAGAATATGAACCACTGAACTTCGATGGCTAGAACGTCTAGCCCACCAATTTCCCGTCCAATGTCCAGAATTTTTTTTAAGTAATATAGCTAAAGGCAGATCTTCAAATGTGTCTCTATTCTTAGACCTGCCACAAGTCGACCACTTTTGAGTTGCCACTGTCGGGCAACTAGAGTCGAAGTTCCGAGACGCGGTGCGAACTTACAAGTCTGGAGAGGTGGACTTGTTTCGCTTCCAGGAATTTAAATCTGATTAGCTATTCCAAATAACAAACGTGATTAGCATACGTCAAATTATAACAAGATTGTTTAAATATGTGCTAGTTATCGGCCGATTGTTGAGACGCTCCAATTAAACCGAGGTCCAAAAATCTAAGTTTAGCTTGTTGCAAGCTCGTTTCTAGCAAAGAAACCAATTGCGAACTACCAATAGAAGACTGAAGACTTTTTTTGGTAGTTCGAAGTTCTATTCTATTCTCAGCAAACAAATGTTCTCGAATACCTCATGTAGGCCGTTTATATTTTGTTTGGGATGCAAATACATTACAAGGGTCTCGTAACCTTTTTCTCTGCAGCTGGATTAAGTTATATTTTGCCTTTTTTGCAACAAAATCTTGTTAATATCGGTTCCTTCTGGAACTTTTCCTTTTTTTTCTGTGTCTATTCGATTTTGGATTTGAGAAAAACGTTTTGAAAATCTAGGGAAAATTTTGAATCAAATAAGTCTGTTTTTTGGTGGATTACTGGTTACACCTCATTGTACAGCAACGAACAATGACCAAAAGATGTGGCAGAAAGTTTCCTTGATTTTTAGTGTATTCTACATTGTCTAAAATGATTAAAAAAAGTTTTGCGTTGTTTTATGAAGTCGATCTGTATATAGGTTTGGACGGGAAATTAAGAAAGCTTATGTTAATGTACGGAAATATAATTTATTGAGTGAATATTTTTAAGCTTAACTAATGAAATATTAAATGTTGACCTTTTGTGGTTACCATCTTCAATATTAATAACTTTTGACCTAAAGGCATGGCTGCGGATTTTTCAATGACACACAGTACATCACAGACTGTTGAACGTGGTTAAAATGTCTCCGGCAAAGTATCCGTAGTAAAAGTAACCCTTTTTGCTACTCTGTCACCATTATGTATAAAAAATTTACTCAAGTTCAACATTCTGTCCTTGTAATGTTAAAATTATCCGATGCGAGAACGTAAAGGTGACGACCTTGAAAGTTGCTCCTCTAAATTTTAACTGTGGCAAAGCTAAAGTATATACAATCCTTGATGAGGTCCAAGGACGGTTTATTGTTAAATGTAATTCCAATAGAGATAAAGGATCTCCTTGTGAGAAGCAGCCACTATGTCAATTTTTCAACACGTATATCCGAAGAAAGTGTCTGGTTCCTTCAGGCGGGCTCTAGTTGGGGGTGCAGTAGCTCCAGGTTCCCCATTTAATTTGGTTGCTCACCATTGCCTGAAAAAAGTCATTAAAAGAATGACAACAACAACAACAACAACAACAAAAATATGTACTCTGCCATTTCAAGTGCAAGACCTCGGTAATTCATTCGTCAAGCTAAACTAAGGCGAATATTTTTTTCGGACTGAGCTAACAAGCGTGCAATCAGCAACGTAACGACCAACAATAGGTGATGTGTAACCATTCCCCGAGGATACAACGGACAAAGAGATTTTCGCCATGTTGGATGAAAAGAGAATAGCAAACATGGAAAATCCTTTGTAAAGTTCATCCAGCATGGCGGCTATGACGTCACTTGCACACCACCTATTGAGAATTTTTACAATAACTGAAAGCTGTTTACAACAGCGCCAAAAAGCAATTTGAATTAATGTTCCGCGTTCCTATTGCCAAAACCATTATTATTCACAACTATCTATTCACAACTCATTTCTGAACTGCCACATGGATCTTTACCACAAACCTAACCACTGTATTCTGGATCATATAAACAGCTTGTTTGTAGAATACTGTAGCGAAGTTTATGTGCGATGACACTAAATCCTTATTGAAAACAAATGCAATATTTTGAAAGGCTCATGCTTTTGCAGGTTGCTCGACCAAAACTACAAAAGGGAAAAGGTGTACAGTTTGTAAAATTACAACCTGTGTCAATGGAGAATGCCAAACAAGACGGACACGCCGTTGCCAGAAGGTAAGATTTTGTTAAATCTTTATTTATTGTTCCTTTTTTTTTTTCAATAAAAGCCTCACCAAAATGTTGAAAAACTCTCCTCACAATATTGAGTCCAGAGAGGTTATGAGATAATTATGTAGTTTAACTCAACACACTTAAATTTCACATGGAAACTAGGGATTTGGGGACAGTGGTCCGGGAGGAAACTAGAATTAACCGTGAGAACAATTTTCATCATTTCGAGTGCAATTGGTCAACGTGGCTTTGCGAAATGAGGGAAAAATTCTGTAGCTAACAGGGCCATACATAAAACCTCTCGAAAAAGACCAGGGGTCGGTTCTCTCCCTAACACCCTCAAGTTACGCCTCTGAATTGTCAGAAATTCAAGTCATATCTTTTTCATTGCGTGATATCGACGAAGTACAATGGAGTAGATAATAGAATACATGGTCCATTGTGAAGCTGTAATTGTTGAAGATATCGATGAAAGTGAAGGGTAAATGAAGTAAATGAAGAATGTGTTTTTTCTAATGCAAGGTTGGGTTTGAAGACCTAGACACCAAATATTCAAATATTCCAAATAATGCTGCAAATAAAAATATATAGTTTTATCTCCTTGGTGTCGAAATCGGTCACTTGTGACTGATGAAAAATTTAGCATTTTAACCTAGCTAATGCCAGGATATTTTACTCATCAAAGACAAAACCCTAGTTCACAAGAGAATATAAGGTATTTCCTGGGAAAACAAAAAGGAAACGAAACAAAATTTTTGAGTTAAAAACAAAACTGCGAAGAAAATGGAGTAAAGCTGCATACGCCTAGACGGCAATGGGGTGTCGAACCTACCAACTTTTAAACAAGATCAGGATTCAATATCACGGTCGGTCAGAGTTGACCGGCGGAAAATTGTAGCATAAAATCGACTCCGTTACCTCATGTATTTAAAATATTGGCACCCGTAAAGAGGTTAAAAATTTCGGTAACAGCTACGATTTTGACCATTTACTTCTGTACTCGACATTTCGCCTAACTACTTATCATCATCGAGTGTCTCGCTATTGGGTAATTAAACTCTTTTACGTTCCTGTAGTTCGTTTTTGAACAATACGAACTTTAGTATTTTACTTGTCTAACACCAGAGTATTTTTTTCTTTCTGACGGCAGACGAATTTTACCTGTCAACGAAATAACCCTAGATTGGGAAGGAGTTAATCAACTAAAAATAAAAATAAAAAACAGTTATTGGTATGGTATATGATAATTATCGGAGGACGTTCTTTAGAAGTTTTAATGCGGTTTAAAATCGATTTTTTTTTCAATTAATGGTTTTGGCTTCTTTTAAAGATAATAAAATTACATTGTTATCATTTCACGATGTTGAAAAGTTATTACGTTATAGCGATTGGCTTGTTAGATTACGCAAGTTAGATGGTATGGATTTAATCATAGTAGATCGTGAGACATAGCTCGGAAACACATTCATTATATTTTAGCTTATTTTAATGTAGAATCACCATGCAGAACGCGAAAGGTATTTAAAGTGATCATGAAATCAAGCAATGGATCTAAGTCAAGATCAGGATAAGCAAAATAAAGTAAACGTCTTAAAATAACCACTCTGGCCTGGTCTTGGATCCTTTGTTTTTTTGGGTATTAGACCTAATGTGGAAAAGGTCTATAACCATACGCAAGAATACGTATATTGTAAATCTCAGAGTTCTTATGGTGTTCCTTGGGAGTTGATTCGTTTAACGTTGAAATATAGTTGCTGCGAAAACCATAACCAGCCAACAGTTTAAGAACGTAAAAAATAAAACAGATTCCAAAAAATGCCATCCTTAACTTGTGATTCAAGTAGACAAACCACATTTTTTGTTGTCCACTCTTTTCTAGTTGAATCACAAGCAAAGAATTGCATTTTTTTTAATCAGTTTTATATTGTATAGTTTATGCTGCTTGAGTAATAGTGCTAGATAAACTTATCTGAATGTTTCCGGATGTTTCAACAATGGTTATTTCTGGTAAAGTTAGACAAAAATTATACATACATATATGTATATATATATCTATATATATATATATATATATATATATATATATATATGTAATGGAATTTTTCATAAATTTTTTGATCGGTGTACATACACACACACACACGCACATATAGTTTTTGAACAGTTAGCCAATATATAGCTTTAAAGACAAATATGAATTTAATCAAAGTAAAAGCTAACGTTTTGTAACCCATAACGTTATATGTAGAACATAACTTATATTTATCTGATGAAATTTCAGTAGCAGCATTTCTGACGATGACCAACTAAATCGAATCATTGAATAACATACACGAGTGTAACAACAGGAGACGATCGGTCCCAAAACACTCTGCTTCTTGGAGATTTCATCAAATGAGTGTTTTGTTGTTTAGCTAGGGTAATTTTTAAAAAAGAAAATGTTGCAAAACTTCAAGCATTATTTTAAATGTTGATAAACTGGAAAGCGCGGTTTTTATATTTTTTCCGTTATCGTATTGTTTCCTAGCACAAGATACAAGTAATGCTATTCTGCACCATGAGTTACCTGGTTAACATCTCTATTCCAGAACTGCCTCTTAAGGATCTTTTAGCCAATCAGAAAATGGGGAAAATGGTTTATAACACCGAATATACAACGGAAATGTTTATAATATTGTAGTATCGGATTTTTTAAAACGTTTGTAACTATCGGTTTCTTTATTAAGAACAACGTCTTCTTTAGCGGTTGTGTGTTTTGTAAACATTAATCTTTCTATTCCATGATACTATTTTCAATGTAAATCAATTACTTAGTAACTTCCAATGTAATGATGTTAGTGCTAATCCGAGTGACGAACCATACCGGACAAGTAGAGAAAACTCTACTTGGCCCGGCAGGGATTCGAACCCGTGACCTTCGG
>JBAHVQ010198451.1:0-13570 GCA_036872915.1 Nanipora kamurai
TCTATCTATCTATCTATCTATCTATCTATCTATCTATCTATCTATCTATCTATCTATCTATCTATCTATCGATCGATATCTATATGTACAATCTTCATATATATATATATATATATATATATATATATATATAATCTTCAATATCCGCTCGTCATAATGTTAAAAAAACACCATAAAACTATAAACTACGATGAAAATATTTCAGTGATACGTTTCAGGGACCAGCCCCTTCTTCAGCTCTTCCAAAAATTGTCAAAGAACGACCGTTGGTAAATATTTCTTCTAATCTCATTTACATAATAGTCTTAAATTACTATAACATTTAAACCCAATGGAGCGCAGCATAGTGGTTTATATAATAACATGATGAGGTAAACAATACGTAGGAAGTACAATAACATCATTTACGGTAAGATCTAATAATCATAAAAGTTCTTTAGTGCGTTATAGAAAGGGACAGAGGGATATTTGCAGAGAACTTTTGTACTCTCATTTTCATGAGAAAGGGCATGTTTGTTTGGAAAACTTGTATGTACAAATAATTGATATAACTGATGTAAGAGACCGTACTAAATAAGAAGGATATTGGATTCAAATGCTAAAATGCTATAATCCATTGGGTTTGAATGAGCTAAAGAAGGTTGCTAAAAAGTATCACTGAGTATCAAAAGTATTAATAATCCATTAAGCTATAAAAGATCTCTTAAATTTAAACCATTGGGGACAAACGATTTTAATTTGTACGCCCAAAACCCCTCTCTTTTAATTGGTTCCTGAACATTCGTTTTGTCCATAATTTTTATAATCACATCCAACCATGAGGAGATATAGGGAAGATCAGAGAGGTATACCGGGTGAGCATTTGTGTGCCCACTTTTACGAACAAGGTCATAAGGGAATTGCGGATGTAATAAAGGTAATTTTTTTCTTTTTGTTAATCAGAAATTTCGGTTCGAAACTATCAAAGGTTTTATTGTGTCTAGCTGTACAACCTGTTGGAGTCTTGTCGAACTGGATGAATTGCTGTGCTTGATTTTATTGTCATATTTCTGTGTTCCGCCAAAGTTTTTGTTAAGAACACTTCCGATAACGTCAAGGAACCCGAGGACTGATGGACTTAAGTATCCGAAAAAAGTTATTTCAAAAAACGCCAAATAATATAGAAATGCCTAAAAACAATGTCACGAATAACATTTTCAACAAATCCACATGTCATCTACTACAGGTCTTGATCAAAGCATTCATTATTACAATTATGAGAATGTATTTTTGATCATTTCTTGAAGCGTTAAAGGTAATTATTCGTAAGAGTTTTCATTCAAAGCAAAATTGCGAAAGAGAAAATGGTAAATGTAAATAAGGTAACAAGCAGGTCAATTACAAAAAAATTTTCCCACGTCAACCATTCTGAATCAGTAGCCAAGAATAGCCCAATTGCCGAAGCTGTAGAGTCTTTCTTGTTATACTACCCTTCAGGATTCGGATCGCCGTCACAGACACGGGTGCCCGTTTCTTCTCCTCATATTTTTATTTTGCCTTTTTCGGTCCAAATTTGTTCTATATTCGACTTTTTCGCTTGGGTTTCTTTACAGTGGCCAGTAAGATAAAAGTTCAAGTTTACATTTAAATCTACATTTTTTATTAATCGCATCCTAGGTTCCAGACTAACACAGACAGACCGGATGTACGAGAGTCTGAGCTGGGATGGAAGGTGCTCTATTCTTGGCAATTTGTCAGTTGTAGCTGTTAATGGTCATGTTGATGTTAATATCATATTCCCTTGGAAGTGATGAAATCGTGAGCGCGTGGGTTGTCGAGTACAAGTAATTCTAGTTTATAACAAGGCAATATCAGTAAGAACCTACAACTTTGTTCTGTACAAGTTCACATTTATAAATTGTGTGCAATTTTGCAGAATATCTTGATAACTCACTGAACTCAGATTGTGAAGTAAAAATCCAAAATCATATCATTTACTTGCACAGGAACGCGAAAACATTGCACAATTTACCGTTGAACGATATTTTTGACTTACTGTTTAATTTTAAAAAGGATTAAAACATTAGTTGTGTGCTACTGTTTAATCTTAAAAAGGAATAATTAGTTGTGTGCTTTACTCCTTAGCGTTCTTGTTGATGTTACTTCCTCCACATTACTATTCCATGGTATCCTCAGTCAATTCTTTATTCTCTCTGTACATTAACATTTAAAATAGGAAATTACTTCCCATAATTTTATATTTCATTATTTATTCATTTTAACATTTGACTGGATATTTTTGTCACTTCACCTACATTCAGTCTAACCACACGTTGCTCTGGCTGGTGAGAGGTCTTCGCTCGAAACGTTTACCAACCTTTGAGCTTTTTAAAAATTTAAATATAGCCACCCACCGTCGCCCACACAAGAAACTAGGATGCACCGGATGAAATTGATCAAAATCCTAACCGGTTTCCTTACTGGGCTTGAAAAGGAAATCCAAGATGCCGGCGATTCTTTTTTACCAGTCATATCACCGCATTCGCTGGGTAATGCCAAGATCTTACTAGTCACCCCTGGTACAAAGCTAATCTACCTAACAGAGTCCCATTTAAACCACAGAGGGTAGACCTCAAATCAGTATCAGGTACATCGGTCATTCTCCGACCCTTCACATTCCGCTTTGGAATTTGTGCAGTTTTAAAGTTTTTTCTTCAGTTTGCCTAGCGTATACCTACTTGAAAACGATGGGTGTCAATTGTAACAGATTCCCAGGAATCCTCTTCGTACGGGGATACTCCGGCAATAACCAGGTTGGGTCGAAATTGCTGGGTCAACTTGTCTATCATTAGTTTGCAAGTCTGTCGAATAAAACAAAAAAAAACATATTAGTAGCTGAATTACTCAGGACCAAATTTGGGCTTCAGAAGTCAAGTTGTTACCATTATATTATAATTATAACCAAAAGTTACCATTATAGTAACAATTATAACAAAAATAACAATAAGAATAATAACAATAACAACAATAACAATAACAAATGAATACTTCCAACAAAGGTCTCTACAGCTAAATCAATGTCTTTAGTATTGTAAAAAACTCGTCATTCTTAAGCCTATTATACACAACAAGAAATGCAAGAAAGAAAAAACACCCTAATTTTAATTAACTAAAACTACAGACAACTTAGTACAACAATTAACCGAACAGAGCCGACCATGTGCTGTATAAAATCCATAGAGGTTGCAAGAAATCCAACGATTTGCCAAGAAGGTCAACCATTAAATAACACATTGCTTAATCCAACAAAGCCATTTTGAATAGAGATAATAACAACAACAATAATAATCATAATAATAACAATAATAATTATAATAATAATAACAACAATAACACTTTCTTAATTCGGTAAATGGTTTGTTTCTGGGTTCCATCATATTTCCTATTTCTAGATTGTTTTTATTTCTGACGTTTTGATTCCCTGTACGGAAACCATCTTCAAAGATTTAGCTAGGTCGAAGTTACATTGTTTTGTTGAAATGCGTCAAGTTCTCGTGCTTCTGTCATGATTTGGCGTGTGTGTGCACGCGTTTCCTTCTCCAGAAGTCTCGAATAGGTTCCAGATAGCTCACGGCGAATGTTAATCGTATCATTGTGGGTACTTGTGAGCCAGCTCTCGAAAAAAGTTCGTCCAAAGTAGTTAGTTGTAACAACTACAGCAGTAGTCGCAGCTACTACTGTAGCTTTTTACAATGACCACCCTTCCATACATTAAAGGCGCTTGAGAAACTACCAAGAATACATCGACCCTATAACATCTATGTCGCACACAAACCGACTAGTACTCTGCGAACTGTGTTAACAAGAATAAAAGACTCAACCCCAGCTTCACAGAGAAAAGGCGCCGTTTACAAAGTGAAATGTGCGAAATGTCCAAGCACTTATATTAGAGAAACTGGCCGAAACCTCGACACCCGAATCAAAGAACATCAACGAAGTATAAAAGTTGGTGACAAAACAAACAAAATCGCTGTTCATCATATGGAGACATAACACAGAGTAAATTGGAGCAGCGTGACATGTTTGGACTACGCAACTAACTACTTTGCACGAACTTTTTTCGAGAACTGGCCCACAAATACACGTAATAATACGATTAATATTTGCCGTGAGCTACCTGGAACCTATTTCTCGTTTTTTGGAGAACTGGTTTGGACCTCCGTTCGCTATTAGGTATAATCAAATCTATGGAAGTACAATCCTGTTTTGTAAGATTGAATGGGGTAATTTCGCCATTATAATATTTGCAATGTTTGCAGATATCGGATATCAATCGCTGAATGAAATAGATACACCTTTTTACACATGCCATGAATTCAAGGTCTAAGTGGAAAGCGTTATTGGCTCAATTTACACTAGACATGGATGATCAGTCGGGACGAACTTGGGCAAGCAAATGATAGTTCGTCTGATAGTTCGTCAGTGTGTAAATACGGGCAAATGGACGAACTTTCCGTCGAGACCAATTATCTAGTCAATTCGTCTATCAAGACAAACTAAGCATATAGTTTGCTTCAACAGAAAGTTCGTTTATTTGCCCGTATATATACACTTACGAATTGCTTGCTCATGTTCGTTCCGGCAGATCGTCCGTCTCTGGTATAAATTGAGCCTTCGTTTTCTAATAACTTGTAGATAATCTCCAACGAAGGTTACTACATACAATTTTGATTACCATGAACATTTTGTTTCGACAGATGTAGAGGTATAGAGTATCACTGTTAGTATCAAATGAAAATAATAATGAAAATAATGACGATGATGATTAAACTGACAATGAGAATGATGAAATTAATTTGTTAATAATAATATTAATGATTATAATAATATTAAAAATGTTAATGAAAATGTTAAGCTTTGATTAAACGGTGCATGATAGTCGACGATTTTTTCCTGTTTGACCACTCGCTGATGATAGTTGATTATAGTTTGTGGGGAAAATGAGTTCTTAAACTACCATTGACTACCAGTTTAACCGTTTGACCAGTGAAACGTTTAAGCACGGCTTTAAAGATAATGATAATAATGACGACAATGACAATGATATTGATTGGTAATGTGACAATAATTTATGTTAATAAGCAATAGCAAAATCTAATTTTTGATAGGTTTTTTTCTGATTTCCTGGAGATAAAAACAAATGAAATAAACATATATCTCTTTTCAACGATTGCTTACCTCATGATTTGGTTTTGACGCTTCGACTTGACGGAGAAGATCGAAACAGCTCGATTCGGTAATCATTAAAAACTGAGATTCATTAGACAGTGAAAGGGGTTGCTCACAAAGTTCTTCACTTAAACCTTTGCAAAACAAGAACTTAAATTGAAAGAAAAGAACTCTATAAGAGTATAACAGTCTATGTTATTTGTTTGCGAAACTATGAGTCTTTTTAATCAAGGGAATATAAGCCTTAACGACATTGTAGTCAGGAAATGGACCTGATGAGATAAAAATATGAAAAAAAAATACCTTTGGTTAAGGTGCTTCTCCTGATAACGTTTGGATTTTGTCTCAGTAATCGGCATTTCTTTCCAAGAAATGACGTCAACCATTCCGAAACTTTATCGCCGCAATCGATTCCCGATATTCTGAAAAGCAGAAGTTTCTGTCAATCACCTAACTGCTTTTAATACCCGAAATCTGCTACATTGCATTGTCCTTTGTCTTGACCCTTGTTTTTATGACCACCGTGTATGGGAGTAAGAGATACTAGCAGTTAAGTGGATAACATAGCAACCTGTAATAACAGTACATAACTTACTTGTTACCACATATTTTTGGCTGAATTATCAAAGTATTGCCATCGGTGGGTGGTACACGAAGAGGAAGACGAAAAGGGGACATTCCTGCAATGCCAGAGAATCAAAAACGTCAAAAAACATTAAAGATTTGATAATTACTTTTGGAGTAACTGTAACAAAATTAATAATGTATGCTCTCTATCTCTACGAAATGCAGTTGAAATACTGGGTTTTGCTAAAATCTTTTTACTTTAAATTTACTCTTCTGAAGTTTACAGACATTTAAACTTCGATTTGTTAATTTTAACAGATTTAAAGTGCCTATAAACCGAATATTTTAAGGCAAATTTCCAATTCTCGATATGTACGTGGAACATATCTTGAACAAATTTTTTAAAAATGTTATTATCCCGATTAAAAAGGTATTTCCGCCAAAGAAGTGATCATTTTCACGAGTGACCAAAATACGACGTGACTTCTTGGTGTGGCATCAAGAATTAGTGAGAAAAATGAGAAAGCTACAAAATATGGTGGAAGATATTTCGTCGTTGGAGAATTTTATGAAATCCATCAAGCGTTCTGTTCTGTTGATCGAATAATTTATAGGTACTGCTCATTAAACACCTTGACGTCATCACTACACTTCCAGACCTAACGTTGGACCCAGTCTCTTGGACTGATTTTTATTCAGAAACTATTCGATTTTGAGGCCTAAAAACGTCTTACAAATTCATAATTCAATTGCTATTTCGAGCTATCGTATCTCTATAATTCAACAAACAAAAAGGGAATTTTTAGTTCGTTTTCGATCTGATTGTGTGTTGCTCACGTTTAAGGAAATAAAGAATGAAACAAATTCGAATAGTAACATTTTGTAAACTCAAGATTTGACATAAAAAAGACAAGTAAGAAACGGTGCAAGACACTTCGGTTTTATTCCAAAATCATTACCAAAAATTAAGCCGATATTTAAAATCGAAATGTCACTGTTCCTTACTTATCTTGTTTCTTTTAGTTTAGAGCCTGAGTTAATAATAAATTACTATTTGGCGTTTATTTCAGCTTTTATGCTCATGTGCATTTCCTTTATCATAATTACTGCTTACGTTGACATGCATACACGGTTATGTTACGGAATGAGGCATGTGCAACATTTAGGGGTCAGGGAAAGACTCAGAGCTCAGTGATCAGAATCGGAAGTTAAAAACCAAGAAGCTGTAACTGTTGCATATTAAATGGAAATAAAGAGAGGATATAACCTGGAGCTTGAATTTGCAGAACGTTTCTTTTAAGATCGATCGAAGGTTTGATGAGACATAAACGCGATTCTCTTTTCTGACTAAGACATGATCCAGACTGATTGACAATCATCCATTCCCTGTCGTAACAGAAGCCCCTCTCGTTAATGTCCCAGTTCTGCACCTAAGAAAGAAGACACGAAATCGCTACGGTTTAATTAAGCGACAAGGCAAAATTACTCATTTATGTATGCATTTTTTCTGAAAACAGGAGAGCAAAATATATGTGAAATGACTTCGAATGGAATGATATTTACGGCAGACTGATCTTCGCTTGGGTTTCAATTAGGGTTTGAGGCATGTAGTCTACAGAAGCATGTCTTTGTTAAAGTATTATGGATTGATAAATTCAAATTTGTACGATTTTAAATCAGTTAAACGACGAAAAATTGTTTATCCACTTCTACAATTATTTCAAAATTCCATTGTGGAAGAATGTCGTTTACGGTTTGCCAATATCTCATCCCGTTCCTAAAATATTCATGTTTTTAAAAATACATATTTGATACATTATCACATCAGCTGCTCCCATCTGATTGAATAAAATTCACAAAATGGGGAACACAGTATCTCGGAAAACAAATGGCAGAGGGAATTAAAACTTTGCAATATTCTAGTATTAAGGAACGAACACCTCTTTGTGCGCGTCAGTTGTTACCACTCGGTTCCACAATATATAAAACTAAATTTGACTATCCCTGCTCCGTCAAACAGCGTATACAGTAGTGTAAGAATATTAAGATCCGTATATGTAGATGGATGGATGGGATGGGATGGGATGGGATGGAATGGGATGGGATGGGATTGATGGATTAGATAGATAACGTATTTTAAAAATTTAATTGGAACAGGAAACAAAAATTTGAATCTCAAGTCTTAATCAAAAAGGATACGAGACTACGCGGTGTCCATAGCCATAACGTACTGTGGACAGATGAGTAACACGACTGCAAAGTTTCCTTACTTTGAACCACTTATTTCCAGTTCTTAGTCTGTGTGAAGCAGATGATATCATAAGCATCTGAGTTTCATTTTATAGAAACCTGAATATCTCTGGATGGGAATGATGTACTCATGTATTAAGAACACTATTTGTACACATTTAAAAGTTAGTTTTAAATAAAATCAAAATTAAATTCACGAATCATCGTTGTACCAGTTTAAGAACCTGCATGCATGCGAACGGTATATAACATCCAAATCCTGGATACAAGTTAAAGGGAAAAGGCAATTTTCTAAAAAATGCCATGCTGTGAAGTAGTTATCCCTCTTACATATAACTTGCTTACCTATTCTCAAGCAAGTTCCGTTCACTCTTTAAATTGCATTTCGATAATTATTTCTTTATATATATAACTGAATATTTCCTTAAAATAATTTCGTTACTACTAGGAGTTCACGCAGAAGGCAATCGTCAGGTAACTGAAATATAATCCGCTTAACTCTTCATTTATCTCGATATCTTAATGGGTGGCAGGTTTTGTTCTGCCGGTTGATAGATTCTATACAGCATTGGATTTGGTGGCGGGACTTCGAAAATAATTCTGATCTTTTGCTTAATAAAGTTCTCTTGTCAGCTTTCATGATTTGTAGTTTTTCCTCTAAGCAGAGATTGCATCTTCTTGCTCCGTTGTGATGAATAGCAGCGCGCTTCAAAATTGACCATTTTATTTTAAAATCTGTCTTTCTTTTTTTTGTTTTTTTTTTTAAATTTTTTTTTTAATATACACATGAATTTTGAAGGATCGGTTTCATTCTGGTGTTTTTTGTCGCGGAAGGATTTCTGGCGGTTTCTAAATCTGTTTTTAAATACGTTAGACGTCATTCCGATATACAGCTTTGTCGTCTGGTTGTCTGTAGTTGTCCCTGCAGCTTTGTACATTACGTTGTTGGTCATGCATTTTTCAGGGATTGGGTATTCGCTCTTTTTTCGGCAATTACATCTGCAGTCATTTTCTTTGGGAGCTAGATTTGTTTTCTGTTTGAGGATTCGGTGGTTATGTCTGTCGATGAGAGATTTTAGGTTGTCCGTACAGCTGTAGCTTACTTCAAGCGTGTTTCGGATGAAGATTTTATGGAGTTTGCTGGATTGAGGAAAATGCTTATCAACCAGATTAAGGAAGAGACGTCCGATGTTGGTGGCAACGTTTCTGCTGTAGGATGGGTTGTACCAGATAACGTTGCAATTTCTTTTACGCTTTTGGCTAGGCTGTTGGTTGTCGTGTCTGCCGGTTTGTGGCAAGCAGGAAAGATGTGTGTGGAAGTTGCTGTTTCGTAGTGCTTCTTCGTGGATTGGGGCTGCGGCGTTGAAGGTTTCTTGGTTACAGGATAGTTTGGAAATTTTCTTATTGTTTGAAGTGGGTAATTGTTTGAGGATGGAAAGCGGGTGGTTTGATTTGTTGTTGATGTAGATAGGATCGTCATTCTGTCTGTAGTAGGGTTGGTATGTTCCGTTGTTCAGATTCAGAACAGAAGTCATCGCAAGTTCTAACTTGCGTGTCGTTTGACTGCCAACATACCATGACTTGTACTTGTCTGCGACTAATCTAAGTTTATTCAAATTTCATCTCACGTTTGTTTCAACTTGAGAGAACTTTAAAGTCATTTGAAACGAAGTATAAGTCTAAATAAGTCATTCGTGCTCAGTCACCACGAAAACCGCACAAGCGCGCAAGTTTTGGAATCAAAGTTCAACGTGGCCTCAGGAAGTAGAAATAATTTTGAATTAACCCTTTAAACTATAGTGTCCGATATATCGGACACCAAGAACAAAAGGACAAACTAAGAAAACAAACCAAAAACAAAGGGAGAGCAAAGAACAAAAGAAAAAAAAATTATGCGTTAAACGACTAAACGAAAGTACAAATACCAAAAATAAAAAAAAAGAAATGGCCAAACTCGGACATAAAAGAAGTTAATAGATGAGTAGGGGACTTCCTCTCCATGGACTATCACAGCATTGTGGAAACAATTATAAAAGTGACATTTATTCCTAGCTTTGCGCCGTATCTCGAACAGGAAGCCTTCGGAGCGCAACGGAAGAAATTCCTAGAAACAATACAATAAGATGGTAGCTGCTTTTCCTTCCTCTGAAATGATATTTTAACCATCAAAGCGATTTAAATGGCCAAAAGGGCTAACTATCTTCCCTTTTTTTATTAATATGTTTCCTTCTTCCATAGCTTTGCCGCAACAACATGGGTGCCAGCTGAAATGCAGAACTTGTAACAAATTTGCCGCTGCTAGATTGGTGACATTGCAAGTCAGCACAAGTTAACTTTCGGCAATTGGTGTTCTCGCTCGATCGTAGATTAATGGACTGCTGGTCCACCGGAAGCCTATAATACTGGCCACTAGCAGCGAACTCTCCCTCGAAGAGACCAGCAGGTTTCGGGAGTGAAAGTTAATGAGATAATCTAAAAGCAAATTATTGCCATCTTTATCGACCAATCTTAAGAAAAAGAGTTGGACTGGAGCATTCATATTACTTTTGTTTATTGCTTCAACATCTTACTCTCGTAAAATCGTACAGTAAATAGATTATTTAAATTAGATTATTTCCCTAGAAACTCGCTCAGTCCGTACGATAACTACATCATTTTTTTGCCATACGGATCCCACTTTACAGGCAGAAGCCGGTTGAAGGTAAATAAGACAGTGGTCTTCATCAAACATTACCCACCATATATGTGGATTTAGCCATATTTAGTTCACTTAATAACTCTTGGTAACTCACAGAAAAAAAATTATATAGAAAATTGGGTCGCATAAACACTTGATTTGACTCCCTAGAATTGTATAATTCTGAAATGAGGTGAAAACATTACAGTTATTCGTCGATTTCTGTCGTGGACGTTAATTCTTTCGCAGGAATTTTTATATCACTTTAGTAAAAAGCTATTCTCGCGTGTCTAATCCCATATTTTATTTGCAAGAAATGAATATCACAAAGTCAATCTCGATCAAATATTTTTCTTTTACAAATGAGAAGCTTTTAAAAAGATTGAATTTACTTACTTCATATGCTCCACATGATTTGATAGGATATATAAACAACCTCTTCACAACTTGCTTGTTCTTGAAAGGTTTTGTCAGTTCAACATCTCTGCAAATCTCAGCTTTTTTCTCGACGAAACATTCCTCGATGAAATGAATAAATCTTTCAGCATCCAAAAAATCTGACATGTACCCAAAAGAGATCCTTACAGAACCGGTGGGGCGACTATCAATAAGGTCAATGTCATCTCCACATACATGACCGGCTTTCAAATTACTTTTCAATTGTTCTGAACTTAATTCCAGGAAATGCTGACAGGCACCAACGTTGCAGAAGCAACCCGTCCTCAGATGAATATTGTAGATCGCTGCCAATTTGGACACCTAGTAAAGTTTGGGCAAGACTCTGATTAGGGGCCGGGTTGTTTAAGATGATCAGCTTAATCGATTAACCAAAATTTGTGCAAAAATCCAGAGGATACTGTTACGGACGGCTGAAAACTTACTATGTAAAGTTTGTGGAACACCACGTTTTATTTTTAAGATTTTGTGATTTTAAGATTTTTAAGATTTTTAAGATTTTCTGAGTTGTACACTCAGGATTTCATCAGAGCAATTGCCAACGGCCCGTTGGCTTACGTCATATATACGAAGCAACTGTTAGAAATCACGCAAGTCAACAACACTCTAATTTTAACTAAAACTAAAAACGACTGAGTAAAAGCATTAACCGAATAGAGCCATCCATGTGCTGTTTAGTAGCTGTCCTTCTTGGCAAGTCGTTGGATTTCTTGCTATTTCTATGGATTCTCTCATTCTACGTCTGAAATAATGACTGTCGGTAGATAGAAGCGAAGAATCTTCCCATTTTACCTGATGGTCGAATTCCCACGCGTGTTTAGCTACAGCAGATCTAGTTGCCCTTTTTCGCAACAAGATTTGTGCTCCTTTAGAAGAATTGAGAAATTCCTTCCAGTTTCGCCAATGTACACAAGGCCACATTTACATGGAATACGGTAAACTCCCAGTTTTGAGAAATCAACTGTTGCATCCTTGTGTGAAAACATCACTATATATAATTTGTGTTGACTGCTGTGGAGAACCTTCATACCAGCACGACAGAGAATTCGCTCAATGTTATGAGATGCTGGTCCTATGTGCGGTAAACACACCGAAGGCCCATCTTCATTATTAGTTGGCTTAGGTCTTGATGGAACCATTGACGAGTCGATTAATTTCTGCGGAAAGCCATTCTTTGTTAAAACAGCTTTTAAGTGATCCAGTTCAATTTGTAAATGTTTGTCGTCACAAATTGTTCGTGCTCGATGAACGAGAGTCTTACACACAGAAGATTTTATGCTTTGATGGTGAAATGAAGTTTAGTGGAGGTATCTGTCGGTATGTGTAGGTTTGCGATGCACAGTGTTACTCAGAGATCCATCAGCCTTATAGAGTTGAAGTAGTGTACCCAAAACCTTACGTTCAAGTGTTGTTTTCACACAAGGATGTAACCGCCGATTTCCCCAAACCTGAAGTTTACCGTATTCCCCGTGAACGTGGCCTTTGTGTACATTGGCGAAACTGGAAGGAATTTTTCAATTCGTCTAAAGGAGCACAAATCTTGTTGTGAAAAAGGGAAACTGGAAAAATCTGCTGTGGCTAAACACGCGTGGGAATTCGACCATCAGATAAAAGAGGAAGACCCTTCGCTTCTAGCTACCGACAGTCATTACTTCAGACGGAGAATGAGAGAATCCATAGAAATAGCAAGAAATCCAACGATTTGCCAAGGAGGACACCCGCTAAATAGCACAGGGACGGCTCTGTCAGGTTAATTCTTCGTACTGAGTTGTATTTAGTTTTAGTTAATTAAAATTATAGAGTGTTGTTGTCTTGCATGATTTCTAGCAGTTGCTTCGTATATGTGACGTGAGCCAACGGGCCGTTGGCAATTGTGTTATAACAGCATAGTCTTAGCTTGATTAACCCATGCATTTTTTTACTAACCTCTAAACAAATTATACATGCCATTATATAAGCTCCTTAACTAATTAATATGATAATTAAGTTCTAATGACCATTATAACAAATTGTTCTGATGAAGTGCTGAGTCAACAGGTCGAAAGCTTAGCGTTAAAAATAAAAC
Organism: Nanipora kamurai; assembly: GCA_036872915.1. NCBI lineage: Eukaryota > Metazoa > Cnidaria > Anthozoa > Scleralcyonacea > Helioporidae > Nanipora > Nanipora kamurai. The sequence goes on from JBAHVQ010198451.1 coordinate 13,224, forward strand.
GTTGGTGTTCCACAAAGTTTACATAGTATATCACATTATCACCATACAAAACGTCAAAGGATTGATGGCTGAAAACTTCTTTAAAAGATCTTGTAACATTTTTGAAAGGTTCTATCCTATGAGATTTGAGCTCCATTAGCTAAACCGAACATGCACAGATAAAACAGCACATTGACTCTTAACTTATTCGTGGAAGGATGTCTCCCCTTGACGAGTAAAATCGTCTGATAAAGTCTTAGGAAATTTTTGCTGATCAAACTGTAGAATGCGAAGGACTCAGAAAAACTCTGAGTTCCAGACGGGACTCGAACCCGCAACCTTCTGAATGCTAGCCAGACGCTCTAACC
>JBAHVQ010198462.1:0-13569 GCA_036872915.1 Nanipora kamurai
TACATGGATCAATCTCGTCTAACGGTGTTTGTCTTACTACTTCGTCTTGGATAAACATGGCCAAAATGCTTCTATACCCATCTGAGACAGAGCTGTATAATGCGTGCAACTTGAAATCCTGAGCTTGAAATTCGACGTTCAATCTATCAACGTTTGACAAAATGTAATTCAAGAATGCAAGGATATGCTTGGTTCCAATTGTCGTAATTGTTTGATCTTGGCAGCTCCGTCTACCCGATCACATCGAGACTCAGACTGAAAGAAAAGTTTTAATGCATCCCATTGCTCCAAGATTGTTGCAACAACTTGGCCTCGGGACAGCCATCGAGTCTGTGAAAGCTTGAAAACCTTATGATGAGGCGCTTCAATTCAGTCTTGTAGGAGACGGAACTGGTGTTGTCGCTTGCTACTTCGGGCAAAATAACAGCAGACATCTTTCACAAATGCTTCCAACCACGAAGGTAGGCAATTGCTCGCATGGTGCACGCAGAGGGCAAAGGATCGGCAAATACAGCCAAGGACAAATACACCAAGTACATCTGTTTTCAGAAGAGCCTGAAAACCTGCATTTCCACCCATCATTGTAGAACAGTTGTTGCTAGCAAAACCAATTATCAGAACAACAGAGGATGTTCATCAAGCTCGTATCCTCAGAAAAACGATTTCTGAGCCCTGGGCGGGAATCGAACCCACAACCTTCTATTCCCGCCTAGGGCTCAGAAATCGTTTTTCTGAGGATACGAGCTTGACGAACATCCTCTGTTGTTCTGATATTTACCAAGCTCCCGCATGAGCAGGCTTTCTGCTCTGTGTTTAAAAACCAATTGTATTACTCAGTGGGATTGCTCGTTCTTCAAAAACGTTCTTGACAGCAGCATACAATCCTTCGGCAGTACCATCATCTAGAGCAGTCAATAAAGCGTCAGTCACTTTTCTTTGATAGTAAAATCTGACCACGATAGCAAGAACTTGGGAGACCGAAATATCTGTGGATTCGTCTATAATGAGAGAAAATTTATTTTTCTGGCAGATTGCTGACAAAGACTCCACTTCCTCCCTTGAAAAACATATGATGCCTTTGTTTTTTTCAACCGTATTTTCTGAGCAATCTTGCTGTCTGGAAACATTTTTTTTCATGAGCTCACTAAGATGATCGGCCTGAAGAAATGGCTTTCGATGTTCAGCTAAAAACCCTGACAACAGAACTTCATCTTTTGCTGTCAATTCGTCAATATCTGGCCCTGTTTGCTTTTTTAAAAACGTGCTGACTTGCAACATATTTTGTTTTGCTTTAAATGCATCAGCATGTTTTTTCGTGGCTTTGTGCTTCATCAAAGCAGACTTGTTGGCACCTTTGAATGTGATCTCACACACTTTACATCTCACATTGAAATTATTTCCAGGGTCTTTTGAAATCCAATCAGCTAATTCTGAATCTTTTATCCATGCATCGTTAGATGATTGCTTGTACCATTTTTTGGTTTCTGATTTTGCTTTTTTTTTGCCAAAGAATGAGGCTCACTTGATTCTCTGTCTTTGTCATCCATTTTTAATTTTCATTTAACTCGTAGTCAAAAGCATATTAATTTTGTTTTGAACGAAAGATGCACTTTTTATGAACAGCGGACACACTTAGAACAATGATGTACGTCATGTGTGTATTGGTATCGTATTTGCGCTTGATGAGTTTGTTCCATTGTTCGTTCACTTAGTGGTTCATTTTATTGTAAAGTTGACTGACCACTGAGAAATAATATTTTATAAAACTTGAAAAAATTTACTTTAAATGAAATATCCCAAGATTAGATACAATTTCGGGAGAAATCCCAAGGAGTGGCAACACTGTTCACGACTAGTCCACTCTAATTTAATTACGGCCGTTCGGCCAATCGAAGGGATTTTTTACTAGTTCCCTCTAATTGCCTGGGAGGTTTAAGCCAATAGAAGACGGTTTTGACTAGTTCACTCTAATTGAGTGAACTAGTGTCCACGCGATTGCACACGTTATATACACGCATTCATGCTTTATTTAGCATATTTCAGGCGCTCGAGCTTGGGCAAGAATAAAATGATACTTGAGGTTTAGATAATATTATTTTAACACTTTGAATAATTAAGAATACAAATAATCCTTTTTTCATTTTTTCCAAAAACTTGACTAGTTTCTGGAAACTAGTTGAACTAGTCTAGATCCACCTCTGCTGCGAGCAGTCACCTTATGGACAAGAGAAGGAAAGGAGTTTCTGCAGAAGTCGCGTATTCCTTTCGCAGATGCATAATTTCAGGTTTGATGCTTGTTTAAATCACCGGTTTTGATTCTGGTTTAAACTGGTTTTGATGCCGAGTCTGTACTCAGAGATGTATTTGATGACCAAAATCGAGCCAGCGTCCTGACGTAACCGGAACCAGAAACCATTTATAAAACTAATAAGCTTGCGATGGAGTCAATTTCTCGGCACCCAACGCACATGCTCAAATAAAATACTACACGACTTCTGCAGAGTTTCCTTTCTTTCGCTCGGGCGAACGAAGAGGACTCTGCCAGCAGGGTAGTGTTATTATTAAATGCTGAACACAAATTTGGCTCATGTGGAAGCTTGGTATATAGCAGACGACTAACAAACGTTCGTCAAGCTCATTATCTCAGAAAAACGATTTCTGAGCAACAGACGGGCTGTAACGAGTGAGCTAGCAAGACTCAGATGATGAGGTAAGATGCACGTTCAACAGTCATCAGAAAGTTGTGGGTTCGATTCCCGTCAAGGACTCAGAAATCGTTTTTCTTATGAACATTCGCTAGTCGTCTGGTGTTGTTGTTGTTGTCGTGCTCGTTGTAGTTGTTTCATTCTTGTTGTTTTAACCATTCTACTTATCGTTCCTATTTCTTTTTTTATGCTTGCTCTAGACAAACGTTCTACACTGGAAACGCACTTGCATCCGGTCGAAATCTCTATCTGACACTCTTGGGCACAAACATGGAAAGGTATTTACCACTTTAGAACAGAGAGCGACAAATGACTGCATTTTTTTTTTGCTAATCAAGGTGGGGCTTTTTTCTTATTTGAGGGCAGTATTACTTGCGTTTGACTGGGTGAGAACTCTTGACAGGAGAGGTTTGCACGCAGACCATAAAGTTCAAATTCAACTACAAACCAGTACAAAGAGTAACTTTCGCTCTTTCATCTGAGTCCATGTAGCTCAATGGCTAGAGCATCTCATCGGTGATCAGAAGGTTATGTGTTCAATTCCTGGCAGGGGCTCAGATAACTTTTCTGAGTTAACAATCTTGAGAAGCATGCACAATTTGGATTCATACCTTTCATTTAACCTCTGTAGAGCAATCTACGTTTAGTGCTTGACATGCAGTTTATTCAAGCTATTGTTGTTCAATTTCCTCTTTTAATTAAGTTCGTTTGCCTTAATCGACTTGTTTTCCCTAGCTTTCCCTTTGACCGAGCGCTTCCGTGGCTTCTCCATACCTAATGCTTCCACATTCCCCAATCTGGTGAGCTGGTAGCATTAACCAATTTCCCCCTCCTTGTTATAGATAATACAGTAAAAACCTGCTTGTAAGAACCACTATTTTTCGATTTAGCCTAAATCGATTTTTATATAAATGGTACTTACTGGGATTTTAGGCCATTAGGTTCATAAATAGGTTCTTATTTTTTGGAGGAAAGTGTGCTTGCCAATTGATCCAACAACTAGTTACAATGGGTGTGGCCTATTGGCTTTCTTTAGCAAATACTTTAATCATCACTAATATGACCACATTCTGAAACAGAATTAGGATAAAACAATGAAACAAACAAATAATCATTAAAAATACCCGTGCGCTAGCATTGCATTACAATTGTTATTGTTGACATTGTGGTGGCGTCGATCATCATTCAGTATACAAATTAACCGATGTTTTCAAATAAGAACCTTTTAGAATTTTCATGCTAAAAAGGTTCTTATAAAACGGGGGGGCTAAAAGGCAAATTTTAGCCTAGAGGTTCTTATAAGCGGGATTTTACTGCACTGTAAAAAACACACTCCGAAGAACAGCATCTTGCAAACCCGATATTCGAGTTATAAAACGAAACAAAACTTCATTGTAATATTTCGACTTTGTTTCAAAGTCGTTGTCAAAGCTTATGTATTACAAACAGAGCTGTAACATTTGGTTTGACAATGACTTGGAAACAAAGTCGAAATATTGACTCGAATATTGGGTTTGTAAGATGCTGTTCTTCGGAGTGTGTTTCTTACTGTATTTCCTCAAATTTGGCTTGGTCCTCTCAAAATTAGGGTTTAACTCCTTCGTGACTGCATGGCTCGTATTCGAACCGTAAGACTTTAGTATTTTACTCGTCAAGGAGAGAGCCGTCGGTCACGTAGGGGTTAACTTTCACTCGCGTTTTCAAAGTTAATAAATTAGCCTTGCATAATTTTAATCTGCCCCATGTTGTGACCTACTCTAAGTCTTTGCAGCTCAATGATTAGACAATGGTATATTTAATTATGAATTTTACCAATTTTAACATCTTAAACAGGTGCACGTCGATCGCATATTCTCAAAGGAGGGCAGACCTCATACAACAAGAGTATGAGCGGAAGGAAGAGGTAGGCTAACATTGGCAGTCAGAGGTTTTATTAAAAAGTCAGTTATTGGAAAATGAATAGATTTAACTCCCGTTCTCGAGTTAAAAGCGGCTGCCATATAACCATTCATCAGGTTTATCGCTGAACAACCTAGAACACGGAGAGATTGCATAAAGGAGAGAACACTCCCTCAAAATGCATTCCAGTGTAGCAGAACGTCGCGAGTACGTTAATAGTGAACGTTACTGGAAGTATGACGTTAATTCGAAGCTTTACATTCTTCAGTTTTCAACCAAAAGTCAATTTAGAGACTCTAGAACTTTGTAAAAAAGAACTCTTTTCATGAGAAGTAACTTGCCATTATAAACCATCTATTGTTCGATCTCTCAGACATAATTTATGTAATAGGGGACTAGTGGGCGTTCGTTAAGCTCGTTCTTTCAGAAAAACGATTTCGACAGAACGAGTTTGATGAACGTCCACTAGTCGTCTGAGATTTAACCAAGCTCCCACATGAACTAAGTTCGTGTTCAGCATCAAGAATTTATGTAATATTTAAAACACTCGACTGTCGCCTAGTGTTTTATATCCGTACTCTGAGTTTTTTTGAATGATTTAAAAAATGAACCGCTCAGCACGCTAATTTGCGAAGAAAGTTTGACAACTAATGTTTTCTAAGCCGAGAAGGTTCGACGAGAAAAGCGAGCTTGTCTTGATCACATAGAAAGACACAGTTAAAATTTTGCTTTGTGTTTTCCTCATGAATTAATACGTTTTTCAGTGTAGTTTACAGTTAGTCATAGAAGAAAATGTAAACCAATTCGGCATGCCAACCAATAAGATTCCTGCTGTATTTTACATATCAAATGACTGAGTTAGTCAGCCTCTACTTATGTACACGTTCTGTGTTTATTGTTAACCTGTGTTATCTTGATATGGCAAAGCTTTTTTATGACGAGGTAGTGTTTTCTTCCTTTGGTATTTAGATGTACGACAATATGATTGAAGATCTCATTAGAAAGAAGAAGGAAGAACTGGATGGTATAAAAGAAAGGTAACCGTAACAAACTGAAAGACCAGAGTTCCTCTTGACGGTATTTATATGGTATTTAGATGTACGACAAGGAAGTTAAAAAAGTTGAGGCAGAAGTGGAAAGATTGCTGAAACAGAGAGAGCAAATAATAAAAAAGAAAATGGGAGACCTAGATAGCACAAGTGAAAAGTAACCGTAAGACCGAAAGACCAGAGTTCCTCTTGAGGAAAATACTTTTATAACAGTATATAACTTCCGTTATGTGGGCATAGCATTAGGTCATATCTACAGTCCTGAAGTTAGAAACCAGGGGGTTGTGAGGATGTGTACAGGGTTTGTACGTTCCCTAGAAACCCTGGAAAACCCTGAATTTTAGACTGACTCCTTGAAAACCTTGGAAAATTAACTTAGGTTGAAGATTTTTAAATTGTCAGTGATTACTATACAAAAAGATATACTTTGTTCTTTCGTCGAGTTGATTTGCGTATAAAACATACAACAAAACCCCCGGAAAACTCCAGGGAAAAGGTCCTGTAATAAGGTAAGGTCCTGGGAAGTCGTGCAGGTTTACCAACCATATGGAGACCTTGCCTGTCGCTATATGGTTCGAATGAAGGAGTTTTCACTGTATTCTATATAAACTGGATGGCTTACTGCAGTCAATGTACTAATAAAATAGTGAAGCCAAAAATGGCCCACATGGGGGTCTTTTGGTCGTTTCCCCCAGGCCCCAACGTGGGTTTGGTCATTATTGTTAAGTCCTCTCACAACAATCTACACGAGGGATTTCCTGGAGTTACTGAACATGTGGTTTTAGTTCATGTAGGGTTAAGGTTAGAGTTATTGTTTGTGTGAGAGACTGGTTCCAATTGATGTGACCGCGTCAGGGACTAAGGGAAACGACCAGAAAGGCCCCATGTCCGCCGTTTTTGGCTTCACTCGTTGAGTGGCAGACAACTTTCCAGTTTATATACAATACAATAGGAGTTTTATCTCCTTTCTGCTTCCTGGAGCTTTTTTCTTTTAAGTGATAAAGTTTATTGAGAACATTATACTTTTTCTGGTGGTCCTTTACAGGCATAAGATAGCAATCGAAGAACTCAATGAACAAAATACCCAATACAAAAATTTATTTTGCGCGACAGACAAAGAAGCTAATCGAAGTAAGTGTTGCTTTACGTTTTACTCTCCCTTGTCTTAGCACTGTACCACCCATCCAATACATGGTTTCTCAAATGTCAAGTTTGATTTCTCAAATGTCATATATGGGGGGCAGATCCAGTCCACCCTGGGGCAAACAGTCACTTTAGCCCGTAATTTGAAGTTGTAATCTTGTCTGTTTGCCCCCAAGGTGAACCGGATCTACCAATCATGAGAATGGTGTATAGGTACCTTGCCCTACCTTCTTACCTTAGTTTGTCACTCCTACCTCTAGATCCAACTTCAATTCCAACCGAACTCACCTGAGCTCTCCTTGCCTTTACCTTCCGCTTAATTTACTTCAGTTTAGCTTTCTCTTCCTTCTTCCAATTGTCTACCTTTACTTTTACTTTTATTTTTAGCGTTACTTATTCTTCGTTATTTCTTCGCTTTGCTTCCCTTTACTTCACTTCAGTCCTTCTCTTTACTTCATTCTTACACTTGAGCACTGCACTCCAGCACATTACTTCATTTCAGTCCTTCTGTACGTTCTAGTCCTTGACTGCACCTCATCCATACACTTCAGTACTTCCAACGAACAATTTTAATTATTCTGCACATCCCTTTAATTTCAGTTCTTTACTTCGTTTTCTTCTTTTTTCATCAATTTTTCACTTTACTTCATTTTATCTCTAAATTCTGCGACTAAAATATTCATTAATTTTTTTCCCTTCATAGAAACATGTACAGGAGGCTATCCAGATTGCTGGTGAGCATTTAAAACTCATTGGCAATCTTAATCTGTCATCACCGCCGCCCGAGGTAAAGTTTTTAATTTATGTGAGTGAAATAGTGAAATGGTTCTTTGATTTACCAGATACTATCCAGGTGACCTGACCACAAGCAAAAAGCCAGCACAATGAAAATCCAGTTTCATATATCTTGTCAATTGTAACGCTCTATGTATTTTGTGAAACGGTTTGAAACTTTGTGCTAGTATTCAGTAAAGGAAAAGGTATTTCGATCAGGAATTTAAGAACAGAATTTTATATAGTTCATGAGATATTAACTAAATTAAATTCGAAATGGATTTCTATTTGACAACTAGTCCCAGTCCACGTTCGTTTTTGGAGATCACCTGGGGCCAGGTCTATAAAACGGTAATTAATTATATCATCAGGAACAAAGGATGAGAATTTAACTACGTTTTAATCACCCGACTGCTGACTTAATCGTGATTAAGACTTCTATACAACCGGGCCCTGGATATTAAGTTCGGAATTTGAAGGAGGAGCAGAAAGCACTACTTGACGTTAGCTTGAATTAGAACCCAGGACCTTTTACTCACTGGTCTGATGCACTGACCTCCATATAACTGGACTGCGGGTCTCTCATACTTTTGTACTATCAAAAGCGTCCGCAATTGACTGGCGCCATCTTGGTGAGTCATCGGACGAGTAATCTACATAAAAACATTCAGAATTATCTTCCGGTGGGAAACTTGTAAAAGATATCCGAATTTAGTCGAAGTTCTGTTGCTGCCTCATCGCAAAGTGACCAACCAGATAAGGAAACTATCCATTGCAATTTTGATATTCAATTAATAATTGCCAAAGCGAAAAAGTTTGAATCTTATTCATCTCACTGAGGTATTGAAATGTTTACAACAAGAAATTGTCACTGGTCGATGCCTGGATATTGCCAGTGATGAAGAAACAATCGAGGGGGATGTAAATGACATCACTGTTGACAGAGAACGAGTATTGGAGACTACGTTCGGCGAATTTTAATTTGTTGATGACTTCAGACAGACATTCCATGTAGACTTTATGGATGAGGAGTCAGTTGATCTTGGAGATCCCCGGAAAGAATGGATATGACTACTGAATCAGGCAATTAAAGAAAACTACTTTGACAATGGTTTAAGAACATTCCTTGTCAATGATTATTTTTTTGTTGGTATTATGATGGCATTACCAATGTTGCAAAATGGCCAAGTGCCAGCTTTTCTTGATAAAAACACATTGCAGAAAGTTCTGTCTTCAACAAAAAGCCCAGATCCATGTGTGTTTCAACTCCAAAGAGGTCTTCAGATGCTTGGTATGATCTCTGCCATCCAACAGCTGCCAATGACGGTGGACTTACTGAGGCCAGGTGCTAAACAACAACTCTGTGTGCCAAAGCTGCTACATATCTTAAAACCAACGTTTTCAGAGGAAGGACATAATGCCTTTAAAAGGGAAAAAGAGCTCTATCACATGTTCGTGAAATATGCAAGGGAGGTTGCAGGAGGTGGAAGGTTGTGTGGACAAAAAAAGCTGGAGTTAAGTGACATCTTGCAATTTGCAACAGGAGCTTCAGAAGAGCCAGTACTTGAGTTTGTCAAGCAACCAGAAATCCATTTTATTATGCCATTGGAAACAACAGTTGAAGGCAAGGCTGGACAAGAAGCAACACCCAAGGTTATTCCTGGGTTTTTGCCACTGGCACACGGCTGTGGAAACATTAGAACTGCTAAGGGCATCTAATCAGTTCCCATTACCTTCACCACAACAACTATTTAAACTATATGACATGGCATTTTCTCAGTCTTATTTTGGTAAAAAGTAGAATTTTTGTAGTTACATCTTTTGGGTGAACAAAAAACAATACATTACATTATGTGGTATTATGCTTTTTGTATAGAGAAGATAACTTGGTTATTGTGTTAATATAACTTCTTCATACCACTGCAATGTTCTTGACGTTGGGTTAAATTATTGCTGTTCAGAATTTGTTGTACTTTATTAGTTTACAGTATCTAATCTTTGAACATAACAAATAAAGCTTGTCATATATTGTGGACACAACAAATGTTTGCTTGGTGGTTATACTCCTTTCAGGCATTTTTTTTTTATTTTTGAAGCTATTACTGCAAAAACATGTACCCAAAGGAAAATACAATACAAAATGGCCGAAGAAATTTTTTTTTTTTAAAGGTTACTAATTAGGCTAATAAACTAATATGGCGGCCACTAATTAACCATAATTAATTTGCATCGCAAACATCATATCTCAAGAACCAATCACACAAATAATATAAATTATATATTTTTGAAAAGCTTACAACCTGCTCTAGTGCCTGACACTCTAGTGCATGACTTTTGAAAAAAGTCATAGTCAAAACTTGAATTTTTGGGTTATTTATACTTTTTTTTTAAGAATTTTTTACTAAATTTGTCAATAATTGTGCAACGATGACTTTTCCCATTATTCTCATTAGTGAATGGGTCAGGCAACTGTTCAAGCTGTATATCTGATAATTGAATTGATGGAGGTGAAATGGTGACTTGATAGTCCTCATCTTAGGATGCCATTTGGGTCCACTCCAAAGTGTTCTGTATCTGCTGGAGAGATTGCAGTGTGTCCAGAGTGTATGTTCTCTAGCATCCCTCCTTTCCCACATCTGCGACGGGGGTTGGTTGTGTTCAGTTGAAGCTGGATGGTTATTAATTTGACTAACAAATTCCCATAGAGATTGATTGATTTGAGGGATATAAACATGATGTAAGATGAAAAGGTGAAGATCATTTAAGACATCAAGGCTTCCCTCATCTTCTAGTTCCTGAAATATACATGCATAAAATACCAGCACCCCTGAGTATACATCGCAATGTGATCTTTTTACCCTGGAGTTATGGACTGATGATCCAGTGAGAATACTTCCCCTGCCTTCCCCACGGTGTTCTATCATGTATGCAGCCACATAATAATTTTCCATACCATAGTCACACCAAACTCTCGACAGTAGTCCATTGTTCCACACCAGGCTGGAACAAGCTAAGAATGGTATCTGCTTTGTTGTTGTTGCAGCATGAAACATATCAGCAGTCTTGTTTTTCCATCTATGCAAACATGAGTAACAAGCTTATACCTCACAAGTTTATGGCCAGAATCAATGTGCCAAAGGCTGTTGGGCATTGGTACAAAATATTTCCAGCACCGTATTGCCATCCCTTGATGCAAAGCAGTGCCTACAGGATCAACGCAATGCAGGCAGTCAGTCGCTCTCCATCTTTGGATGTGCAAGCCACTACTCCTAAGATCATCAATGAACCGTCTTCTCCCAATATTAGGGGTGTTTGGGCCTCCATCTTCACCACCAATGATACGTGCGTATATTTCATCTAACTCCTCGTCTGTGATATCTGAATACGATTTGACAACATTGGAGGGTAGAAATGCAGTCATTTCCACTTCGTTAAAACGGTTACTTTTGGGCTCAAAATCCTCATATTAGCAGGTTCGAGCCAAACTAGCAATTTAGGCCTTGGTCCAAGCGATGACGTAGAAAGTTGTACCCAAACGATTAGCATGACTGTTTGCAACTAGAAATTTACATTGGAATTTGCGAGTTCTGCAGTACAGTTTCCCTACCGACTTAATTTGTCTATCTTAAGTGTTTAAATCATTTAAACAAACCCTTTTTGGAGTATCTGTGCGCTAAAATTTCGAAAAAATGGCAGAGGAATACACTCATTCAGAAAACGAAAGCATGTCATGTTCATCTTCAAGTATGTTGGACACTCCAGACCAAGAAAACACCGAAGCATTCGAAGACGTATTAGCCGGATCATACCAGCCTTATGCCCACGAACCATTGCAGAAAGTTCTGATGAGAATGAACAAGAAGAAGTTGATGTTGATGGCATTATTTTACAAGAGATTGAAGACCAGCATGAGGGATTACAACCGATTGAGAATTGGTGTTATTGTGGCTATTGCAACACCCGTTTGTTATGTGGCCCAAGGGAATATAGGTGCTGCAATGAGATAAATGCCGCAAATGCTTTTAAATCAGAGGAAACACTGAAAGAACCAGTATCATGCGTTACCGAATATCCTGATTATGGTGCTGTTGTTTTGCATCCCCGGGTTCTGAGAGTTGCAGCACATGGTTTACGAACAAGGCAAGGGAAAAGGTATACGCAACATAGCGACAAGAACAATTTCTTAAGAGCAATTGCTTACAGACTTTTTATATCGATGGTATTTGGCTTTATGGGATTTGAAAATTCTAGACCACTTCTTGCATGCGCATACACTTCAATTCGAACAAGGTTTCCAAAGGAAAAAAAACACAGATTATACTGGATTTAAGTCAGCAGATGAGAGGTGAACTAGCATATTAATTTATAAGGACCTTAAAGCTTAACAACTCAAATCTTTATACATATTTTATACCAAAAACAAAAAATTACATGTATTGAACAGTTCAATATTAAGATTATCCACGTTTATGTCCTTTCATGTTTTTTTTTGCACTTTTTACAGCACCGTGTTGTAGCATTAGCTGTAGGCTCTGGTCCAGTAGCTGTCAGCTGAAACTGCTCTTGTTCACTCACTATAACATAAAAAATTACATTAACTCACTGCCATCCTTATGTGCCCAACATTGTTTATATAAATTTATGAAGGTTGGGTTTCTGACCTTTAGTGGTCCATGACTGTCCCATAAATGAGTAAAATGATGTGATCAAAACCACTGGTGTATGGACCAATACAAAAGTTACAACTACTAAAATGCGGCTACTTACAACTGGGGCATAATTCGACAGTCATTTCTTGTCTTTTGCAATAAGCTTCAATGGCAGTAAGACAGTCCACCTTATTACTATACTGTGAGCTCAGTGGAGCAGGAACATTTTTCAAAAATTCAGTAATCCTGAGTTTCATATTTGCTGTGGTGTCTTTGAATAACAAATTTCTTATATTACCCACATAGTTGTATGTGGGGGGACAGGAACAGTTCTAACCAATACATCGCCATTTTTATATTTTGGATAATGAATGCTATAGTAAGGCCTTCCATCCTTAGTCTTCTTTGCTTTCCTCTTGATATTTTTGTTAAAGTGAGTAATGGCCAATACATGTCGAAAGATGGAGAAAAAAGGAATTAATTGACACAAAATAACAGATTTAGAATTGAAGAGATATTAGGTAACATATACCTGCAATAAGTCCCTGTGTATGAGAAAGCTGTCATCTTGGGGTGGAATTGGTTGAGTGTGGAGTGGAACGCTTGCAAATGACTGGTTTGAACCTCAGGAGATAGCGTCTTAATGTCGTTTAACATCTGTTTTTTTCCACATATGGCCACAACTTTATCATAAACATCAGTACCTACAGTAGTAGGCAAAACTATAAATAGCCACCTATTATCATTTCAGAAAATGCCTCCCTTTGCCACAAAAAAACTAAGAAATTTATTCTGTTCCCTTTTAATATTTCGGCGTATATTCTTACCCATTCGTATCCATTTTCTATTTGGAAGTTCTCCATGCACACATTTCTGAAATGATGGATCTGTGTGATTTGTGTGGAGATTAGCAATGTGCCTTGAGCAAAGACTTCCACTTTGCCAAGATGAGCTGCTCATAACCAGACTTAGTAGAGCAGGCACACGAATACAAATGATTTCTGATTGGCTTCATCCACTGCAGAACTGCCTCACAACCTTTCTCCAAACCCAAAGCTGACAACTTTTTTTGTTATGCTTTTTGACACATGCCATATATCAAAGAAATGCTGTACCATTGGGTATGCTGCTCTCAACCACTTAGCTATCCCTCTGTGCCTGTCAGAGATGAAAGTTTGCACTTTCACTCCTGAATCAGTTAGGAACTTAAAAGAGCGTTTTGCACCTTCCAGTTCCATGGCTTGGCTTGAACCAGTTCCATAAGCCTGAAATTAAATAACAAAATAAATTAGGGCTCAGCTTTTTCTTCAGTTCAGTCCTAGCTAATTTTTGAAGTTGAGTTCCATGGCC
>JBAHVQ010198524.1:0-13556 GCA_036872915.1 Nanipora kamurai
CGAAATGGTGACGAGGCAGCAAGCTATCCCGGCTGCGTAAATTTATCTTTTGCATACGTGGAAGGTGAAAGTTTACTGATGGCTTTAAAAGACGTCGCACTCTCGTCTGGCAGGTAGTAATGGTTTTACGTTCAGTAGTTGCTAGAAACGATACTTTGAAGTGCGTGTGGGATATTTCTTGTGGATGCCCTTCAGGAACTTCAGTAAATATTGTGGAGACCAATGGATATCCGAAATGTGTCATTTTGCTGTCCTGGAATTGGGGAAATGTCTGATTTGATAGTGCTAAATGATTAGAATTCTCTGATGGCTGGGGTGGCTCTTAGCTTGGCCAGGCATGCATGAGGTGTGACGGAACGCTCATAGGCTTCCCTGGCATCTACACAAGTACTTGTGCCGTAGAGGAAATTGAAGCGACATGTTTGTTTGTTTGTTTATTTATTTATTGATTGATTGATTGATTTATTTGCAGATATTTATACACTCTAGCCAGTTCAGCAAATGCTATAAAATTAATAAAACAATGAAAGCTGATTTTCGTCGGGCCATATTACAAAAACAACAGTATAACTAAAATAATACATTGTCCACAAAAACACGACTATCTCTGATTATAATAAAACAAACTGTCAACTATTGATTACAGTGTGTGTTCTAAAACTGCTATTACTAAGGGTATAAAACAGTACAAAAATATTTAAAAGCAAGATGATTAAAATTCGTCGAGAACATTAATGTTCTCATCTAAATATCGAACGTTCTTTATTAAAATTACTTAACTCCTTCCTGTCCGTATAGGTCTTCAGTGACCTATGGAAACTTTAGTATTTTACTCGTCAAGGGGAAAGTCCTCGGACAGGAAAGCGTTAATGTCATATCTGACTGTTTCAAATGAGTAGGTAAGGAACTCCAGACCCTGGTACCTTAATAACTAAAAGTTCTTTTCGTACAGTTAGTTTTTGGTTTGAATAAAATTAACTTGTTATTGTTTCTTAAATTATAAGTTTCGTTACAATGCAAAGTGAAACGGCTTGCAGCACTAGGTGCCATACTGTTTAATGATTTAAAAACCAAAGTGGCCATCTGCTCAAACCTTCTTCGTGTTAAAGTTTTCCAGTCAAATGTCTTCAGAACATCAGCTGATCTTATTGTATAATCTGAGCTTATAATCATTCTTCCAGCACGATTTTGAAGCTTTTGAAGTTTATTTTGCTGGTTCTTATAAATTATGTACACCATGCCTGAGCAATGTATACAAGAGAAAATAAGCGGCGACTAAACCGCGAGTACTCGTATCAGTGGTCCACCGCGAAGTTTCTGGCGACCAAAATGAGCCGGGGTTTATTTAAGTAGCAAAGACAGTCACATAAATGCACCGATTGCGGGTTATTTTAGCCGCAGCTTAAAGTATATTTTGGACCGCGGTTTATTTTCTTACGTATCAACGACCCTATAAGTGCTTTTATGAAAACACTTCCAATACAGCAAGGCGTTTAACTCTTTCTTTGCCAGAGGTCTTCTTTTGGAGAGTAAAATGGTATAGAATTAACCAGAGCAAAATGAGCAAAAATCTATGCAGACAGAAAGGAGCTAGTTGAGCCAAGGGCATCCCTTGAGTGAGCAAAATCACCTGGAGGAAGCTGGAGTTTAAACCGCGCAAAGTAAAGGTGGTATTTGACACTACCTCCCCCCATTCTAAGGTGCCGACTGAAGGGACCTTTACGCTCACTTCGTGCACTTCCAATTTCCCGAGTGCGTCCATAACTGGGCTGCATACGCTAAATCTCGAACCATTTCTTCTAAAACCCAGCATACCATACGAGTTTTCTTTTTCATTTTTTTTTTCTTTTTTCTAGTGCGTGCACATCAGCATCCCTCGAGCCATCATACGTCCTACGAGCTATTGGTGCAGATGATGATCTGGCTCACTCGTCGATCAGGTAAAGGAACGATGTAGAATGGATCAATTACAAGCCAGCCCCAGACCCCGACCTTTTCCCTGCATATTACACGGACCTTCGTGACGCATCATGACAAGATCTCTATAGAATCTGAGGTCACAGCTACAGGGGGTCCTTCCAGAACTTGTTATAAAAATCGGATCGTCCGATCACATCCACAATCTTCCGATGAAATATTTACATTTTTACTCAACTGCGGTACGTTTTCTTAAACACTGAACAGAAAGTCTGCTCATGTGGGAGCTTGGTAAATATCAGAACGACTAGAGGACGTTCGTCAATCTCGTTTACTTAAAAAAACGATTTCTGACGCACGGTGAGACGCTGCGGTACGTTTTGTTGCAAATTCAATCTGGAAAACCTGAGAACTCTCCGTTTCGTAAGCCAACATGTCTCTTTTTTTTAATGGTAACAGTTTTGTTTTTCCCGAAATTTATGCACTATCTGTCAGGCCCTCGTGAAAGTGTTTCCAATCTTTGGCAACCAGTGGACAAAACTGGCTGGTTCTAGCTTTCTCAGAAACGGTCGTCGGCACATTAAACCTTATTCCCAGATGCTTAGACCTGCTTCTGTGAAATGGCAATTAATAACTCCACATAAAATTTCAATATAATAGATCTTTGCTATCTACCTACTCCCCTACTACGATTTCGAGATCATTCTATTTTAAAATTCCAGGAAATCACCTCTTCTGGCCAGCTTATTGACTTTAGCGAGTAAACTTCTTATAGTGGTTCTACAACTGAATATAAGACCGGAAGTTGTGTGCAAAAAGAGGCGATGTTTTTGGGGGGATTGGGTTTTTTGCTGTGTTTTTTTTTTTCAATTTGGAATGAACAGCTGCAAATCTGCTTTTTAATTTGACGGAAAAAGAAGTTTTCAATGTCCAAAGAAGGTAACAAATTGTAATAAATGAAAAGTACGCTAACTAGATTCAGTTTAACATTAGGCCGTGGTTTATAAAAAATCTCTTAATCACGGGTTAACTACCTTGTCGTGGTTAAACCATCGTTAAATTAAACTATACGTTTTTCAACTGTTGCTGCGAGGTTTTTCTTCAAACTTCATAAGATCCCATTACGAATTTCATCTTCAAATTCATTGGCCGAACCATTAAAAATCATGAAATCTCAGGAAAAAGGGTCATGCAACATGATTTAACATCCTCTTTACTAACGTTAACAATAGTTCAAGCTGCACACCTCTTCGTACAACTGGGCCCAGATTGTCTGTTTCGTCTCCAACAGGTTTGGCATTGGACGATTCACCACCGAAGAAGAAATTGACTACACCGTTGACAGGGTCGTCGGCAATGTACAAAGACTTCGTGAGATGAGGTAACTCGGACTTAGTCTGTTTCTGTGACGTAAGTGGAGACAAAGGGGACGTTTGTTTTTGGATTCAAAAATATTGATTGAGTAAGAATTTGTGTTGTTTCCATTTTTATCAAATGAAAATAGCTCTATAGACATCGTCTAAATCCACGTGCTTGGCTACTTGCCACTGTTCTTGTACCAAAACCCTAACTGGTGTAATCTGTCCCGCATCAAAATTACTATTTTGCTTTTCGATTGAATTTCTAAGTAGTAGTTTTCTCGTCTCGATAGTTTCTGGCATTAGTTTGGGCATGCAATCGATAGTACGTCCACGGCATACCTCTCCCACGTAGTGTAGGGATGAACGCACCAGCCGATGTTATTTTGAATATTCTATTTCGGTATTCGTCTTTGTCAGAGGTAAAGTGACTGCGATTTTGAGGCTAATGACTGGTACCTTCATCTAGTTCGAAATCGTGGATATTGATATATTGACAACGTTGAGTTTTTTTCTTTTTCACTTGGCCACATTGGAAATCTTGTTAAACCACAGCAGGGGAAGCTTAGTGTGATTGGAGTATTTAGCTCGTATCACTGACCAACTTGAACAATTCGAAACAGTGACAGGTCTAATTATCACTTTTGATTGTTTTTGCATTTCTAGTCCTCTTTGGGAAATGATTCAAGATGGCGTTGACTTGAAAAGTATTAAATGGACACAGCACTAAATATCGAAGAGGTTCATTACCTGTATCCACGTTTCGCTGTCTTATTACTGTAAGAACGTTTTGCATGCTACTCATACACCGAACTTTAAGTTTGTCCGCGAGAAGCTGGTTGATGAAGGGAGTTTATGCCACTTATAAGGTGGTAGATGGATGTGCTAACACGTTAATTTCGAATGTTTTTTTGAAACTTAATTGCAATTACAGCATCGATTGGGACATTAGTAAGATTATACTAAGATGTTTAACTGGGTAACTTCTAAAACGATGTTGAGTGTAAATTAAAATGTTTTCAAATTTCGATGGTAAAAACGAAAACCACAGTGCTGCTAAGAAGTGAGGATTGCTCGGATTCATAGAAACTACTTTACGAAGCAGCCATAGTCAGGTTTCACCGGTTTGAGTGCACACATTTAAAAAGCCACCAGTTTAATCGAAGCAAAGCAATAAACATACAATATTTCAATATAAACAAACGTCCGATAGTACGCTCGAATAAGGACGTTAAATAATGCTTTGAAAACGCATCAGAACATATAACAAAAAAAGAACAACTTTATCGGCTAATTGTCGTATAGGGAAACGGTTTTCCTGATTCTTGAAGAGTTTATAGTGAATAGGGACGATGTGCCTGCATCAGGGAAGTCACTCCTCGGAGAAAAATTGAGGGACTTTTTAGGATGGTTGGCCGAGAGGTCTAATTCATCCTGAAAAACGTTTCAAGAGATTTCTTCCATAGGGTTGCCGTGGTTATCGAAAAAATATGAAAAAGAAAAGAATAATTTTTTATATATGAAGATGACAATTCACGGCTAGCTTTAAAGATACTGAAGTTCATGTTTTTGACATATTGGGTTGCATGTCTGTAACATATTGGAGTCCATGTTTTCGACTATCGCGTTGTGCTGTTTTGAGTGCAATTGAGTGTTTTCCCCATTGAACTTTTGCAATTACCCGGGCAACATTTGATGTTGTAGATGTTTCTTTTAATGGTGCGGTTTCCCTTTTCATTGCTACGTTCTTTCCTTTTTATCTGCGTCATCGACGATACGACGTGCGTCATAAGCATGCGAAATATCTACTCGGGAGCGCGTTAAACAAAAGCTTTTGAACTATCCGAATTGGCGGAACTTCTTGAAAGTATCATATGTTATAACTTGTTTGAATCAGGAACGAAGCAATTTAAAGACTGGATCATGTGATACACCACTACTTCCAGTGTTGCATCAGGTTACTAAATGCACAAGGATTGTTATTATTATTATTATTATTCATCTTTATTAATGATCTAACAGATAAATATCCAAAGCAAACGTTTACGATATCAAACTTACGATAAAATTACATGTACATATGAACTGGAGTGAGTATGTACAGATCATAAAAATTCAACTAGACACCTATTTATAAAAGTACGTTTAAATCTTTCCGTTTGTACGCTAGGCAGTATGCAATCGTGGCCATGCTAGCGCATTTGTTCCAAATTTCGCTTTTTTGGCAAAAGTTCATGCGATACATGCTTACGGTCAGTCACAATCTTCTTCCATAGTTTCTCATCTCTACTTTCCAATATTTGTACCATAGACAATTGATGGAGGGTGTATCCATACATAAATGCTCGAACAAGCAGTTTGCCAATTTGGCTGAGATACTTGTTATATGAAGCGCAACCCTAAACTTCAATGCCAAATATTAATAAAGATACGATTAAGCTATAAAAAAACTAGATCTAACTGTTTCATTGAAAAGCCATAATATTTACAAACAGGCATGATATACCTTCTACTACTAGCCCTGCTAATTAGTTCATGAAAATGGATGTCCCAATTCCATGGATTTTTCTTGAAATGAAACAACGAGAAGTTTTAGTCAGTTCTTTCTTGCTTTTAAGGATGAATATATTAAGGCAGCAGGAAACTTTAGGAGTAAAGTTGAGATAAGCATTAAAGAAAAACAAATAAGACCAGGATACGTTAAAGTGCTCTACTTTTAACAATCAACTATAGCATCACGGGAATTTTGTGTCTTGAATTTCGCCGTCATTGGTATATTATCTCCTTGTATATCATTCAGCAGGGCATGCGATATTGCATGCGTTGTTGCACCGCGCTGCTAACCCCTGAGGCAAGGCACGCGTAGATTCGATGACCTAGTTCTTCAAATACCGGGAAACATTTTCAAGAGAGTCCCCGGGTTTTTGAAGTAGCTCACTTACCCAGAATGACTGGACGAGTTTGAGGAAGCTACGTAAATTCGTCATGAGTCGGAAGTCAGAGAACTTTGCCCAGAACGAGTGTGTCGGAATAATCCCCGGTTTCTTTTTCGACTCTGATCGATGTTTCGCCGAGAGAAGTTCAAAACAGCGATCTCATATGCCCTTTCTTATGCACGAGAAAACTTGTGAAAAATTATGCCCTCAAATAGTCGATATTCTTGGCGGACAATTAGGCTTACTGACGGACAAACTTCAAGCGGGCTGCTTTGAAATGCCGGCAGCTTGCCTACTGTCGCTGATTGCTTGCCAAGTGGCGTAACGAGGGGTGGTTGGAAGTAGGCAACAGGCCCTGGAACACCAAATTCAAGTACTGCATACGTAAGCCATTTTGATTGGGTGGTGTCCCGCTTGATTCGCCCAAATATTTTGCTCTTCCAAAAATTGCCCAAATCATATTTTTCTACTGTACCTGTATAGTTTACCGAATTGTATGGCTGGTTTTTCAATTTTCCCCAAATTTAATGGTTTTTCACAAACTTTGGGAGGTAACGAGACCCCTCGGAACACATCTCGGAATGGAAGCCTGGGTCAAATTTTGATGTAAAAAAAATATTTATTACAAATATTTTAACGATATTAGAATATGGCGACGGCCATAACAATTTTGTTTCACTTAGCATTCGATAAGTTTGACAGGATAACTGTTTTGTAGCACGCAAACTTTAAAATTTGGAAAGTTGTTCGTGAAAATCGTATAAGTAGAGCAAATATTATAAACATGAAGACGTAGAGTGAATATCAAACCTTTTTGTGTACCTCGGGGGAAAAATGTCGACATTTAAAGCAATCATGCTACAAAACGGTCATTTTCTCAAACTTAGCAATTAATGCATTCCTGCTCTTCAGGATAAAACATTTTAAGTCCCCTGAATACTGTCATACCGACGTCAGCATTACTTTTTTTTTTTCAAATTTGCAATGGGCTGATGCAGGTTAAGCTTGTTCCTGGGTGCCGATAGAGCTTGCGACGCCAGTGGTTCTGTCCAGAGCTCCAAGGTGAACAGGGTTCACAGTCCGAAATGTCCTCGGAAGTGCTTAAGTGAGTTAACACGTTTTCTCAATTATAGTAAAGGTTTGAACCTGGGAGAATCGTTACATGTTTGTGTAAGTGGATCGTCCAGGTTAGTGTAGTCTTGAGAAAGACTGTTTGTGGTAGAGACTCACGTTTCGACGGCCTTAGCGGTGGTTATCTTCAGAGTCAAGTGAAGAGTAGATGTCAGGTTCGCCTATGATTTGTGTCTGATTTTATATTTTACATTTACTTTTCCCTTCACTCTGAAGATGACCGCCGTTAAAGCCGTCGAAACGTTAGTCACTTCCACCAACATTTTTTCTAAAGAATACACTAACCTGGACGATCGACTTCCACAAAAATGTAACCTTTTCTCAAGTTAGCAGGGTTGAAAAGCGTGTATTGTTGCGAAAACAATCGTTAAGTACTATCAACAGTAAGGATTTAAGGTGGATTCCTATAATAATCATAAAAAATACATGAATTTGGTTGTTGGCCAGCATCTGATAACGAACAAGCTAAAAATATTTATTATAAAAGATCGGGTTCTATAGAAGCAATTTTTAACGACCTCGAATAACTTGAAAGGCACAAAATGCTGGCAAAGAAAGTCTTTCCTGGAAAAAAAGTTGAAAGGAACGAGGTACTGACAAAAAGGGTTTTCCAGCGTGACTCGCCAGTATTCTGATCTCGTTTTTTGGCAAACTACTACTTTTTCACTTTTTCGACTGAAAATACTTACACCGACTCTTTCACTTGCACTTACTCATCATAAACTTTCGTGGAAGACGACAACAGAAATGCAGCACTTTGTGTTTTCTCATAAATCAAAAAACTTCTGTGTATTGTATGTGGTCCACTTCTACTGGGCCCACTTCTACTGGGCCATCGACTGTTTTGTCCGCAACAAAATTTATGCCGTGTGGAATGAGTGTTGTGCTTTTTTGTCCTACTTTCCGTCACATCAACTTTGATCGCACGTGTGCCAAATGGCAAGAGACGTGGGCGCGACGCCTACCTGTTTCTCTATCTCCCCCAAATGCATAAAAATTATCAGAGCAGCCCGATAGAATTCACTGTTACAACAGAGACTGGTTTAAGCTGGTGCCCGGGAAGGCCTAATACGAGTTTAACGTCCACCCATGTTGACGCTAGCGAAATTTTACGGCGTTATACAAGGTACATCGATATCCATGGTATTTCGATGAGACATTCATAAATTTAAGAGCTATCCTGAGGTAAATCGTGATTATGATAAGGATTACTCGTCACGTCAAGTCAGCACGCCTCCATGAGTAAGAATTTCAGTATTTTTGAATGTGAGGAAATAAACAATAGTCTTTCGGTCGAGAGTGTCTTTAATGTCTTTGCAGTTATGCACATGGCATTATCGATAATATTTTACACCCTCGGTAAAATGTTAGTACTTAGACCGTGGGAAGCTATCGGTAGTTTTAGAATCAACCTTTTAACTAGATTCACACAAAGTGTTTAAGAACGTGTAAAATGATATTCATGTCCGTTGTACTTTCAGTTACTCATGGTTTCTTTCAACGGTCAGACATGAATTACCCTTGAAGTACCCTTCCTTATCCCAGTTGCCATCCCGGCTTTCCGTAAAAGGCTTATTTCTTTCCTCACATTTTATTTCAATGTTATTCCCACTTCCAATACTGTTGCGTACACCGTTTTACGTCTATTTGCCTGTACCTGGCCATGACAGGAATCGAACCGGTACTGGTACCGGTAATCTGTTCACCGGTGACTCAGACCGCCGGGCGACGAAGTTGTTGGACTTGACATTTATACAGCAAAGCACTTGCCCTTGAAGATGTCACACATGCTTGTGATTTAACGACTTTGTAACTCCGGTTGGTAGACAATACAGTTAAATCATGATGTATGTACCGTTTTCGTGACTGGTTTTATAATCTTTATGATCAGTACACTAAGAAATAATCATGCGTTCTCAGGATATTACTCTTTAGTTTATCTGGGGTTTTTTCGCGTTATTAACCTGTTTTGCCCACGGATCAATCACGTTGTTTAATTAACTACAAAATAACTGCGCCAAGGGGGATTGAATCGTGACCAAGAGGTTTTATATACCACCGGGCCGAGATCACTTATTTTATAATTATGATTGAAGTAAGATTTCGTGGAGCGTGGGTGAGAGCTGTGTAGTAGTCGCCTTCAAGACAGCCAAATACGTTGGGGTAAGCCAATTGTATATACAAGACATGACCAGAACAAGTTCAGTGACAGGTAAACATCTTCAAAGGTAATGAACTTTCAGAACATTTACTGGTAAAAAGTCCATTAAAGAGACTCCATCACACGAAAGCAAAAGTTACTCAGTTTATGTCAATCTATCGAGTGTTTGAACAAGGAGACATAACAGCATAAAAGAAAATAGGAAAGTATTGATATTTCCTAGTCGTTATGTCGCTAGGGTGAAGTAGCCCTTAGATTATCAAATTCGTCGAAGCAACCTAGTCATATTTACAGTATAGTATTACAGTACGTGACTAAAGCAGGTTCAACAATAGTTAAACATGTTTAATTATAAAGTGCCAGTAATACCTACAATAATATTACTTATTTAGATTTCATTTGGCAGCACGTTTGAATTGAAAAAGAAAAGCATTTTCACTTAGTCAATATCTCATCTTTTTTCAACGATAATCAGGTTTTAGAAATATGCAAATTAGTTGCCTTGACATCATCTACTCATACGAACTGGATAAATATCTCAACATGGGAAGTGTATAGTCAGCAATTACTGTACTTATTGCAATGCACCATCCTTATCAGCATACGTCTGGAAATTTTCAATACTTTCTGACTGTTATTTTCAGGGATATTCGTCAATTTGAGAATTTGTGTGAGTAGATTATGTCATGATTCCTCACTTCGGCAGCTCTAAATAAAATCCAAGTTGGGATAGGGAATTTTTGCATCTTACTGCCCCTTTAAAAGCAATAAACTATGCTAGGACATTTTCAGACAGAAATACCATCATCAAAGGAGATATTCACCCGTGAGTTAGATTGGCTAAACAAAACAAGTCCTTTGAGTAAACAGTCGAACGCTGCCAAATTACCTCGTGATATTTCTGGTATATCCACCTGGAGGAGGGGGCTCTCTCAACTGGCAGAGCAACTTAATCTTTAAACACTTACAAATTCGACATTTTCACATTAGTTGGTGCACAAAATAACATATTCAAGTGTTTGAGACGTGCTCCATTAAATATGTGGTAAGACTTAACATCCCCGGAAACAAGAAATGCCCTGTTTACACCGCGGAGTTTCTTATGACTCCTAATTACTCAAAGGAACCAGGAAATCCTAAGTAATTAGCTGGGTAACTAGATGACAAATTTCTCGAGTAAACAATGCCAACTCTTGCCACGCGGGAGTCTCTAAGCTTGGAGTCGTTTAACCGCCGTGGGCCATCTACTTAATACTTACTCGGGTAGTTTGATCATCTTCAGTTTTACCAGACTTAATAAATTGTCTATATGACCTCAATCATGTCACAGAGATGTCATGTCAAAATACGTCCAAGCGATGGATCTCTTTCTTGGATTGGGGACCCTGGCGCAGGCGTCGTCCTCTTTTAGGGCGGACTGGGATTGAGTGCGAGGTGGCGTTTCCATATTAAAACTTACCAAAGTCGTGGAAAATGTTTTCTACTTAAAAACAGAAGTTAGGGTACTTTGTGTGCTTTGTGACACTCTATTTGATCCTTGCCTTGCTTTACGTTATATTGTAAAGAAATGAAAAATTTCAAGAAAGGATTAAATAGGTCTCGAAAAAAAGCTTATAGTAGCTTTTAAAGTCAGGATTTGAAAGCAAATATTGTGTTGTGTTTGAAAATAAACTGGATAAACTTGTTATCAAGGCAGATTTTCTATAAAGAGCGGCGCTGCTAGTTTCGCGGATCCAGGGTAGTTTACTTATTGTGTTTGTATATTATTGCTTGTGCCCTCGGTCGCATTAAGTTTATCTCGGGCCAGGTCCACCAATATTGACTTGACTTGACTTTGTTAAAAACGGAACTATTTCACCTGGTTAATTATTTACAATAAAAAGAAAAGGTGGTCTTCCAATAGGCCGTGTGCATACACAACAAATACAGTATAAAATATGATCTACAATTAATTACATGGCTGAAAGGCAGCATTGTATATTTGTTTCATTTTACTTTTAAAACTAGAAATACTTTGTGATGATTTTATTGAAGTACAAAGGTTATTCCAAACCTCAGTCCCCCTATAGGCAAAAGCATTCTTCATATTATTTGTCTTTGGCTTAGGTAATGCGAAATTATATTCGCTATAATCAATATAATCAATAGCTCAAAATGTGACTACTGCTAGTTCACATGATGCAGTATGACATAAAGTACGCATTTCCCCGTTATTCTGGCTGTTAACGAGCATTAAGCGTAAACGTTACATAACCATACAGTTACTTGTGCCTTTACAAGGCAGTTTTTATTTTGTACATCTAGGTTTGATACGACCCATTGGAAGTGTCAGCGACTTCTGAATGGGAGTATAACTGAAGCTCTGTGGTTGATTTGAATTACTGAATATAACGTTTAAAGAGCCATCGGCAATTTGGCATTCTTTATGTAAAGTTAAAAGGCTCATTGTATACTTACGTAAAAAAAAACATACTCGTGCCCGATCTGTAATAGGTGAGATAATAAGAAGCCTCTCATTGTAGCCACTTTGGCTTCTCAAATTGTACCTATGGTTTTGAATGAAAGGACTGGATCCTACTTTTATCCATATAAAAGGGAATCGTGTCCTTCACTGGCGGTAAATAATTGGCGTGCGAACTCGGCATGATTTAAATCACGTAATCGACGTGGATTGCGTGTACAGGAAATAATATACGTACAGGGATCTACTTACGTCTCTGGCATGAGGGCTTACCTCTTCCGATTTTCTTACCAAAATTGACAGGACACTTTCTTGCTCGAGTTCAATTATTGCCTTGCTTGAAGTTAAGGATAAATGATATTTCTATTCAAATATAAGTTGTGGCTTGTGGAAACAGTTTATTTGGCTACCTGGTGACTACTGTGTTAAATGTCAGTATAGGTAAGTGGCGAGACATCCGATTAGGACGCTATCTAAAATTAAAGACTGATTTGCACCATTTAGGGTTTTTCTTAAATACAAATAACAATGATCATGGAACCAAAAAATCAAGTAGGGATACTTCATTCACACTTCACATCTCTTCTAGCCTGCCAGTCAGCTTGAAACGTTTCAGTACGCGCGCCCAACTCAACATTTTGATCCGTCGACCTTTACTCCGAAGGACGTACTGTGCAAAGTTGATTGGCAATCAATGAAATGTTTTTTCCTTCTTATTTATATCGATTCTTTGCTTAATACTTTTTTTTATAGAAGAACGAGTTTTATTGACATGTAAGCGAAAGCTCATTTTCATATTTTGAACTTGCCCTTGATTTTACTCGGAGAGGAAAGGCAGTTCGGCAATGTCTTGTTCGGCTCGGTTTTTGTTGACCAAACGTGATACATATATTTTAACCTAAGTCAGGTTGCTTTCATGGAATGCGTTGCAAAACTGGTCGTGTTCAGATGACTTTTTCGCAGAATCGAGAGAGGTTGAAATGATTGTTTGTCACGGTCCACATTAGTTGCGGTAGGCGAGGAAGTTATCATGGCAACATTTATGTAAGCATGGACTTAGTTTTTAGTGAACTCAACTATCAATGAAGTTATTAAGAAGGTATACATTAGCTATAGTATAGACCAAAAGTATTTCGCGTTCAGTGGTCGTGAGTTGTTTTGTAATATTATCTTGAGAGCATTGTATTTCTGTAATAATATAGACCCACTTATGGAGATGTATTTTCCCGATGTGTCAACGTACGTTGATGACGTTTGCTAAGGACTATTTTCGATGAATGAATAAACGTTGACACGTTGGACACTATATTCCAATCATGGCATCAATGAAAGAGTATACAACTGAAACCATTGAAATTGTCATGGTGATTTTAGTTTTAGATTTAAAAGAATGGTTTTTTACCCTGTGAGTTTTCGACCGATTCGATGCATGAGATAACGGGAAAACATACGAGCAAACTCAATCTACAGAACGTAGAGAGTGTAGGTGTTAGCAAGCTTGGATATAAACAACGGAAGGCTCGTTCTTCAAGCTTTATGAAAACTCAGAAAAGTTGTGAGTTCCCCAACGGGAAAACTTTGAAAATTAAAAT
>JBAHVQ010198545.1:0-12500 GCA_036872915.1 Nanipora kamurai
TTTATACTGGATAGTCCTATCAGCTACCTAAGGTACTGTATCTTTATTTATACTGGATAGTCCTATCAGCTACCTAAGCTGCTCTCCCAAAGATCCAGTAAGGGCCACCCCTTGTAGGTTCATAGTTAGTGCAGGAGCAAAGAGAAATACCTACAGAAAACCTACATGGCAGAGTGAATGTATCATAATATGAGTATTGTGATTGAATTACCTTATTACATGAAAATTTTGCGAGACGTTAATTTCGCGAATTTCGCGTTTTAAAAAAAATCGCGAAAGTAAAGTGACGCGAACAAAAAGTGTCGCGAACAAAACATGACACGAAAATTAAGTGACTCACTATATGTAAATAATCAAGAAAGGATGAGTTTATTAGCACTGAAACGTTGATAAAATCATATTTTTCACTATTCTGGGGCGGCAACGTCTTGGTCATCCTTATCACTACTACTTTCTGTGTCCACTGCTGGCAGCACTTCCGTCTGTCGATCCATATCAAGACATTTACGCCGATAACTCGCGAGACTTGTTTATCGTAGTCAATTGACTCAATAATTCACGTTCAAGCATGAATTTCTTGTGGACATTGTGAGAACTTCTTTTTGTTACTGTTGTCATTTAGACCTGTTGCATCTTTTGTTAATTTTGACGTTATTGTAAATGAAGTCATTCTAGTTGAAATACATAAATACGTTGAATAAATACGGGTCTTGCTCAAGAACGCGAAATTAATGTGATTCAAGGTACAAAAATGTCGCAAAGTCGCGAAATTTAAGTGTCGCGAAATATGCGCACCGTAAAATCGCGAAATTAACGTGTCGCTAAATTTTCATGTAATAAGGTATTTGGGTATAAAAGTTTTGATTTCACTGTGAGAAAGATAAAGTTGTTGTTCTTTGTAACTCAATTTTACTCAAAATTTGTCAATTTTTAAATCAAAAACATTAAAGACTGTGCAGGTCAATGCATTTCCCAACATTAAATTATGATACTAGAATACAAATTTTTTGATGCAATTTTTAAATGTCATGATTGACAGTAGGTACCATGTAACTGTTGTGATGGATTGCTGGTCATCACCATATAATTATCACAGCACCATTTACTGTACTTGCCCAAGGTAATTTAAATAAACCTGAGAACATATTACATTATTCATCAGCTATATACAAACTTAAAGGGATACAGCAGTTGGCAACTTTGGGTAATACTATGAATACAATTTTAATGTCCAGTATTACATCACAGAACCGACTGGTCAGACATGTATTTAACCTCCCAGGATTGTTTTTCTTTTTACTGTATATAGAGAAGCTGCCGTCTAGGCAAATAATCCTAAAATATTGATACTGCAGATGTACATGTACTATATGTATATATTGCATGACATACAGTGTATACTCTGTAAGTCATTGAAGAATCACAATAGGTTTGACTGTAGTTAAATTAGAACTTTTTATAATTTACCGAACACTTAATAAATCAAATTTACTGTACAGCAATTGCTCATAGCTGAGAATACTGATTGATGCCAAATTTATTTGATAATTACAAACACATCATGTCTTTAAATCCTCATCCTTTTGTAATCAAAATGTTGTTACACTTTACAAAATTTACAGGTTCGATCCTTTTGAAGGGCTAAGAAATCTTTTCTGAGTTTTTAGTTATGAAGCATGCTGCTCACTAGTCATTCAAAGACAAGATACCATATATGCTCAAAACATTCACTTCATATTAACTCAAAGTGTAAGCAAATATTTGACATGTCAAGACTTACTGCAGATCTTAGTAATACCGAGGTCACAGTGGTATGTCCAGGGAATTTTTCTGAAGGGCTTTTGGGGCACAACGGTTCACATTAGGGGGACATAGTTATTTGAGTAGTGACTTCCACTGACATACATATTGTCAGCAGCTTTCTTACAAAACATTGGCATTGAATCAAGCCACCCTATTACAGTTATAGTATTAATCCTTTAACATCCAGAACTCATTCCTGTGATCTGTAAAATGGTCTGGAGTTAGCCAGAGTAAAATACTCAAGTGTGACCTCTTAATGGCCATGTTAAGGAGATAGTTTTGAATTGCCAAAGAGGATGGGGAGTGACAGAGTTTAGTGAATCTGCAATACTTCAATTGTGTATTTAAATCTACATGTACTATTTCTTTAATTTTCAGTTGTGTCAGATTTCAGTTGAGTGGGGCACATCAGGGACAGACATTTATTTGAGGTGGCACTGGCACAGATCCCCTGTGTCCCAGTGGACACGCCATTACAATGAGCCAAGAAAGCAATATCACATGATATAAAATCTGCCACATGAGAGGCAAACCACCCAAGGAAGTTTCCAGAACAAAGAGTTTTCAGTGATGAGTTTTATTTTCTAATTTTAATCATGTTTTAAACATGATGTATCTAAACTTAAAATTTCTTGGTGTTGCAGTACCATGAATTTTGTAAGGCATTACCATTTGATGCATTCCTGCAAAAGGACTGTTACAACCAGTATAATAAGCAGGCAGTCTATCATCTACATCTGTGTATTTTAATGGTTAGAATCAGAAGCTAACATAGTCATATACGGTGTATTTCCATCACATTGAAAACTTTTCTGGATTTTTGGTTGAGATGCCTGGGAAATTGTGATTGACAAACAACAAGCTACCACCTACATAAGGGAATATTTTTGGGATTAACACTCAGTGACAAGAAATGATACGTTAGGTGAGGGAAATACACCCAATATAAATATCGTTTCAAGCTACTAAGTGTTAATATCAAATTTTCCTTGCCTATACAGTACCCTTCACTTCACTGGCATTCCCACCAATATATATACAGAATTTGTGACCACGCTCTCAGCAACGGCCTTCGTAGCTCAGTTGACAGAGCACTGCAATAGATTTGCAGGGTCACGAGTTCAATTCCCAGTCAGAGGCCCTAGAGTAGCAATTTTTTGCAGCTGGTTCTGGTTAGGTCTCAAAATATATTCTGACACTCGAAAATTTCCTTCACTTAATATATCATACCACCTACATTAATTTGTTTTATTAATTATATCAAATATAAATGAGGTTTAATGAATATAAATTTGGATTTTTGAATGCAAATGGAGTTCAGTCAGTACAATATATAAAGTCGATTGGATATCAGGACATTAAAGATAAATTTTGTTTTGTTTAATATATAATAAATATAATTGATTGAGTATAAAAGTAAATTTGACTTACTACCAATTTGATTTTATAGAATATACATCTGGGTTTATTGAATATGAAAATTTGGAAACTGCTTCAAGACAACAAATTACTTTCTATTCAAATGATTCAATGCACTTTATTACAGGAAAATGAACAAATAACCCTATCTGATTGGCCGGTGGACAGATCATTAGACTAAAATTGGCAAAACACTGGAAAATTCTTGCAAAAATTTAGTACCCGAAGTAGTTCGGCTAAAATCTGGTCCAGTGAGGTTAAAAAAAATTGTGAAAAATCCAGGCAAGTTTTCCTGATACCTTCCTCACAATAAGTGGGGTTGCTAATGTATGTCCCTAAAGTTTGACCAATAGAGAGAACTGGAAATTGAGTGGTGATTACAGTTGTACTACAGTATAATACTACAATAGTTTATTGTATTGTGAATAAATCCTTAGCATTCTGCCCACTCTGGACTTTGGTCAGCTGCAGCTCTACGCAGTTTCTACGGGATGCGCAAACTATTGGCTGTACAGTATTGTACATAATCTAAACTACCTGTGAATGATCGTCTGTGGAGTATTCAGACTTTGGGGCACTTGTAGAACTGACTGGCCAGACAAATGCCGAATGGGCAAGTTCCTGGCGGGGTCCAGCCAAATATTCCCTTCTTTGAAAGAAATGCACTTTCCTTTGAAGTATAAAAATTGAAAAGGAATTCAAACTTAAGTTTCCACTTCACCAAATTTTGCTCCTCAACCCAGCTCATTTTTTAAAGTTTCATCCTCTTTATGCAAGCCTGTATATGCATTGGATTAAATATTACAAATTCTGCCAATAATACTGTATATAAAAGTGTCTTTGAATAGGTTTAGTTTTGTTCTATACTTGTGGAAATAAATCTGCAGGCCTTAGCACTCAGGCTTATGGGCTGGGTGCATCACTGGTTATGCACGCAAAGATTTTGTAAATAAAGTTGAAGCTTGATGGGATGTTGATGAAAGTCAAAGATATCAAAATTAGATCAACGACAACGTGACCATGATGGCAGCAATTCTGCAAAAAATCGAAGTATAGCCCCTGCTTTCTGCCTATCCGATAAAGCTTTCGTGCTAAACATCAGCCAATTTTCTATAAAGCTTCGGTTAACTTCTTGGTGCCAAGAATACGAGTAATTAAACGTGCTGTTCTTCCTATCTCCCAACATAAGTCTTCAGTGATAAGACCTGTGTCACTCCATTGACTTAAACAGAACAAAAATGAATCTACCTTTTCTTCTAAAGTATATAATTTGTTTCTTGTCTGTAGAATGCGTCCTACTTCCTCCTCAATCGCGTTGGAACCACAGAATAGAGAACTCGAGCAGAAGGGTAACTCGCATTGGAACCTCTAAGTTTTTGTCCCCGTGCACATCTTGCCGCGCATACCCGACGCCATGTTGGAAGAAAGCACTAGCAACAGAAGTAAATATGGCGAAAACTCGGTTTGGAGCCTTCAAATGGCCATATCTCTCACTTTTAGCAGCCGATTTCCTTATTACGACCAGTACGTCTTTAAAAAAAAGTTAGATGATCAGTTCTATTGTGCTAAAAGATAATTTAGCTAATTTCAAACGGGTATTTCAGTCGCGATTTCATTAGCTATTTTCCGAGTACGAAGTCGAAGAGTGGCATCTTCGACGTTGGTCGAGGTATTGATTTTTGTGTGCTGCTTCATGCAAATCAGATTTATTCTAATCACTTGTACTGCAATGCACTTTGTTTCATTTGCACTAGAACGTTGTTTAATGTACGTTGCTCATTTTTTAACATTTCATGCATTGAATGATATTGACGGTCACTGAATTGACTGAAGTTTTATCTTCAGTCCGTTTCGCAATTGTTTTTTAAGACATTTCAATATTAAGTGTCAGTAAATTTCTATAATACAAACGAAAACATTTTTCTCAAGGCGTCTTTTGTAGAGCAACTTCATGTATTATAGCACAGAGAAACGCTGCATCGCTGTGCTTCGGTACTCCATAATGCATAATCTGTGTAATGAAGGGATTTGAAATTTTCTGTGTTTTTTCTACTAAGCAGTTGTTTGACATTTGTGACTGATGTTCTTTATCTTGAGATGGCAAATTTCAGTTTTACAGTTTAAAATGTACTGAATTCAACTAGGTCCTCGAGTTTCAATGTAAAGGGTTATTGCTGACATATTCAAGTCTTTCATCTCTTTGAGCCAGGTTGAGGTTTTTCTTGGTGCATTTGTCTAAAACAGATTCACTTTTGCCAACTTGACTGAACCAAACACCACAGATTTTCTCTGGGTACTCAAGTTTTCTCCTGTCGTAACACTTAACCAGTGACCCCTACTGGGTCTGTTGAAAATACGTTTCTGTCAGTAAAACTGGGATCCTTCAGGAACTTTCAGGATCCTTAGAGGTTTGTGCATTCTTTAAGGATTGCATGAGTTCCTTGAGGATCCTATCAGGATCCTGAAGGATTCCTGGAAGATACTTGAGGATCCTTAGAGTTTGAAAATTCTTTAAGGATTGTATAAATTCCTTGAGGATCCTGTCAGGATCCTGAAGGATTCCTTGAGGATCCTTGAGAATCCTGAAAGGATGCTAAAGAATCCTGTAAGGATATTTCAAGGATCGTTTGAGGATCCTTCAGGATCCTTTGAGGATCCTTTGAGCATCCTTCAGGATCCTGGTGCAGGATCCTTCAGGATCTTGGCAAGGATCCTGTCAAGGATCTTGGCAAGGATCCTGTCAAGGATCCTTCAGGATCCTTGCAAGGATTTTCACCAGAGTTAACCAGTGAGGAATAACCCCTACTGGTTCTGTTGAAAATAAGTTTATGTCAATAAAACTGGGACTAGGACAGTTATCCATAATTTATTAATTATAATTTATATGTTATAATTAATATATAATTAATAATATATAATTATTATTAATATTTAATAATAATTAATATATATTATAATTTATTAATTAAGCTTAGTTACATTTCCAGTGGTAATAACACTGAACCAACTAGGATGGAACACTTGAGGTAACTGGTAGAGATATTTTGTGTAAAAAAGTTAGTTACTTTGACAGTCCTGTTTTATACCTCGTTTTTCGTCATTTAGTCTAAAGGTGTGCCATTTTCATACACTTTCTGTCCTTCCTTTTAGTGGAGCAAAAATCATGGTTTGCAAATTTTGAACAATAGTGAATTCGCATTCTCTGAAACAGCTTCTGCAGAAAATCCAGTGGAAACTCCTTACAGCGTTGAAATGGAACTGGTATCTTCTTCAGTAATTTGAGGATATCACCCCCAACAGACAAGCTCTTAGTGAAGATGGAATAGTTTGTGGAAAAGATCTCTTTCAGCTGAATAACGTATTCCAGATAGCAATTTGCTGGTGGATGCAGTCCTCCAAAGGTTTCCTCTGTTTGGTCATATGCCTTGAAGTAACAGAACAGCTTTCTGTCATCATCCAGATTTTTGCACTGAAGGGCTTCTTTGCATGTTGAACAACTGTAGATTTATGGATCAGACCTTCAGGTGTTGATGCTTCGAAGTTCATTGTTCGCTTTCAAAAAATCCAATGAGATTACAATATATATGTTATACTTATCACACCAGTTGGAAACTTTTACATATCCTTACCTAATATTGAAAAATCCCGTTTTTTAGAACTGGTTTAGGCCACATGCTTTTCTAACAGTCCCCTGAATTTTCCTATTGAGTATTTCCTTTATTTCATTTAAAATTTCAGCCTGTTTAATAATAGCATCCAGGCTTTACTGTAACAAGAAATGCACTCTATTTTAACTGGAGTTGTTACGGTTTTGGGGATGGCCACAGCCTAGAGATTTGGAAGACTTTTCCATTTAGATGAGGTCCTCTGAACTGGCTAAAATTGTATTGTGAGTAGTTTCCCGTAACACATTTATGAAAAGGTAAATGAAATCATTTGGGAGCAGCCTGCACCAGACAGACAGATTTTGATTATTTCTGGAGACACTGAAGACTTACTGATCAGAGCAAAGGAATATAAATTAACATTTGTACAGCTCCTTCTCGTCTATTGATACGTTAGATATGGCTTAACTTCTTTCTGTCCCTATAGGTCCTCAGTGATCTATGGAGACTTTAGTATTTAACTCTGGTTAACGCCAGACGATGTTACTCGCCCAAGGGAAAGTCCTCCGACAGGAAAGAGTTGAACACCGAGTTCTAAGGTATATAACCTTTACTTAAAAACTCGTGCAAAAACCAAATCTTAAACAAAAATAGGAAAGTCGATAATGGTATTAATGTACGTTGACAAGACAAAGACTTCAGCTGAGACGCCATACAAAGCCACCCACTAAACTTCCGGAAAAGAATACAAGTATCTTATTTTGATCTAATTTTAAGTATAACTCAAGGTGAATGAAAGTCCATGATAGTTGATGACAGAGCGGGATAGTTGGCGGTCGAACGGTCAGCGTTTAGTATTCCATCATTATTATCATATCGTGACTTCCGCTTAGGCAGTGCATATGACGAACCTCCACCTCAGCTCACCATCTGAGTCGTGGACATATTTTGGTTAGAAAATTCGTTAGAAAATGGGTTAGAACGTCTCACCGGTCATCAGAAGGTTGGGGGTCCGATTTGCCGTTTGAGACTCATAAATCGTTTTCTGAGGAAACGAGTTTGACCAACGATTCGTTGGTCGTCTGATTACTTGGATAACTGTTGATAATTTAGAAATTAAGTCTCGAAATTGGCATTGTCCATCAACTTTGAGCACCCTTGACCTAGAATCCTTGATGGCTCTTCGCTGAAATTTTTAGAAGGAGGATATGTGAACAACTGTACAAATAAACCCAAATATCATGAACAAAAATGAACACCGCCGGAGGTATAGTAGAACAGCTGTTACGAAATCAAAAATGGATAAAAGTGGGCTCGTAAAACATTCAAACGATTTAAACCTTTGTCCGGTTCGCCGTGCTATATATATATATATATATATATATATATATATACGAGACCAAAAGAAAATGCAGAACATTACCCAAACTTTCTTTTCAGTATTAAATTTCATTCTAAAACTCGCAAATTGGTATTTCAATGGTAATTAGTATTTCAATGTTGCTTTGGCAGATTTTTGTAGTGTTCATTTGATATTAACTCTCTCATGCTTTGTACAGAAATTAAACCTTCTGGTACAAATTTTTTGCCTGATAAATTTCAAATTTTATCTCACATCAGGTCGATACTATTTTACCGACGTAAATTTTGTCCTAACGTTTCCTTAAAAAAATAAAATTTATCCTGGTGTAAATGTAACAAATTTTCCCTATGAAAACAAAACAAGAAAAAATTAGAAGTCAACTGCATCGAGATTTCAAAAACGGGAAAAATTCAAGACCGCGATCTTAATTCACCAGCCAAAATAGCGAAAAAAGTGGAATAAAAAAGGTTCCCCTAATCTTTAATTTTCAAATATATAAAGTAAAGGTTACGTCCCCAAACTTTTAAGATGCATTTGCATAGTAGTTTCGATTTTTTTCGGGCCAAAATTGCTTGGACGGTTATGACAAAATTCTTTAAAAACCATTTCGAAGCTAATACCACGTGTGCCACCCATACTTTTCGATCCCTCCTCATTCACTCCACGTAACATCTGTACCATAAAAAAGACAATATTTATGGTCTTTCGGAGAACAGAGTTTCTCGTAATTAAATGAAGTTTCAATATGGGGCATTTGATACCAGTAGCGTAACGAAGTCAACTACGCCACATTGAAGATTTCTTTAGCCAGACTCTAGTTGTTCTAGGCGATTCGGCAGGATTTGTGAAGATTTGGAAACAGAATCTCTATCGTGCTGAACAAAACTAAAGTTTCTGCAGAGTTAGGATATCCCAAATTAAAATGGGATATAATTTGGGATATTTGAGCATATCGTTACACATTGGGATATTTGAGTAACTCAGTATCAGCAAAATATCGTGATTAAAAATTACTGATGTTAAATCCTTTTACATTACTAATAACCGTTACTAATCCAAGGCCAATGAAAATATGGACGATACATTTTTTAGCAATTAGCAATTGTTAATTTTTGGAATAATTATATTCATGGTCTGCTATCAATCCCTTGAGATTCAAAAGACCAAGATACGGCGGCCATATTGTCGCCACAAACAATACAAGGTAATGAGATTCTTTTGTTGAAGTTCCACCAACATGGCCGTCATAACGTCATATGCAAGACACCAATATGCTACAAGTTTTCGACTGTAACTTTTTTACGTCGCAGTGTGTAGGCAATATTTAGATATGGCTATACCAGCTACTTTTTCCAGGTACCGAGTTGTGTATAACAATTTCGAAACTAACAAAAAGGATCGTACACGTTGTTCTCAGAGATTTGAATGAAACATCTTATCAAGTTGGAATTGTTGATATATAACAACTAGCTAGCACACATGAACAGCAATAAACCCGTCTTATATCATCGCTGGCTCAGTTTCTTTTTTTCTCCTGAGGTTGATAACCAACTAATCGACCTCATTAATATATTAATGAGATTTTTAAGTACTATTTACAATACGAGCGGTTGAACTGTATGAGGATTTACAAGGCGAGCCGTAGTAAATCTCCATATAGTTCGAACGCGAATATTGCAAATTTCTTATTGAAAGAATGCATCTGAGTGTGTATAGTTATGAAGTATTTTACAGATACGAAACATTTGAGCCAAGAATTTCCAAGAAAAAGGTGTATGTAAATTCGGACGATGCTATATGCATATTGATAATATTGATTAAATATTCATTTTTTTTAGTTTTTCCTTTATGAATTACTAGTGAATTATTTGGTAAGTATATATCAAACTCCAGATATCTTAAAAGCCCGACATTTCAGAAAGGTAAAGTCCATTACACCTTAATTATGACTTTCAATTCAGTGACATAAATTTTTGTTTCGGTTAATTAACTCCAGATGAAAAATGAAGAAAATTCAAACATAACACACAGAAGTAAGCCCTATAAGAACGTTAAATGATCACTCTGTAAAACTTTTTTAACGTCACGCCTTTACTGAAAACTCTGTCCTAAACTTCACCAAAATATTCCAAATTCATAAATAATTCATGAGCAAACACAAAGGAAATCATTACCGAGACGTTGTTTGGATATCTGAGGAAGGAATGATGTAAATTCAGAAAACTTTCACCTCAATTTTCTCCTTAAATACTGATTCTTTTGAGATGCAATATCATATACTCGAAAGTCGTGTTTCGACTGGATATCCTGATTAAAAGCTACTTCTGGTGTATTGATACATTAGATATCGCTTAACTCTTTTCTGTCCGTATAAGGTCCTCAGTGACATATCGAAACTGTAATATTTAACTTTAGCTAACGCCAGACGATTTTACTCGTCCAGAGGAAAGTCCTCGGACAGAAAAGAGTTAACCAGGGATTAAAACCTATCTCTTTAACTCCTTCCTGTCCGAACAGGTCCTCAGTGATCTATGGAGACTTTAGTATTTAAATCTGGCTAACGCCAGACGATTTTACACGCCCATGGGAAAGCCCTCGGACAGGAAAGAGTTAAACAGCGACATCTTGCCATTAAAATTCGTAGAAATTTGGCTTAATGTTTACTTTCCAACTTATACGATGAAAATTTAAAAAGGTAAGGAAACAGCTGTTGTTCATTGAACCCTTTATTTCTTAGAAAACATAAACTTTTCGGTTAAATAGTAACCGGACATTTTGCCGACGAACATTTTGCCAAAGAGATTTTACATCTTGTCGACGAACGTTTTGTTCAAAAGACAATTTAACGAACGGACTGTTTACCGAAAGGACATTTTGGCCAATGGTTATTTCGCCAAAATAAATTCACCCAACGGTTTATGACTAATGTCCGCATTTTCCCTCTTATGTATTTAAGTATTAATTGCGTGACTACATAACGGCTTTCCCCCCTGTCACTCAAATTTCATTAGGTTTCTTATGGCAAGAGCTATCTAGTATATTTAAAAAAAGTTCAAATGTATTTGCCTTCTATTTTTGAGATGGCCAAAACTGTCATATATATATTCCAAGTAAAATAATGAAATTACAACAGAAATTACTTTATAACTACCCCCCCTTTTACTCAATTTACATGATTTTTGCACAACTTAGTTTCTAAAAGCAAGAGCTTTGTAATGATATGTAGAACACTTCCAAATATATTTGCTTTTAATTTTTGTTATGGCCAAGACTGTCACATATATATTCCAAGTAAAAAGATAAAACCAGAACACAAATTACTTTATAACTTTCCCCCCTTTTACTCAATTTACATGCTTTTTGCACAGCTGAGTTTCTTAAAGCAAGAGCTTTATAATGATATGTACAATACTAGCAAATATATTTGCTTTTAATTTTTGAAATGGCCAAGACTGTCACATATTTATTCCAAGTAAAAAGATGAAATTACAACACAGATATCTTAATAACTTCTCCCCCCTGTAACTCAAATTTCATGATTTTACCACTGTTGTGTTTCTCATTGCAAGAGCTTTATGTTGAT
The DNA here is from genome assembly GCA_036872915.1 of Nanipora kamurai. Taxonomy (NCBI): domain Eukaryota; kingdom Metazoa; phylum Cnidaria; class Anthozoa; order Scleralcyonacea; family Helioporidae; genus Nanipora; species Nanipora kamurai. The sequence continues at coordinate 11,774 of JBAHVQ010198545.1, forward strand.
ATGTAGAACATCTGCAAATTTATTTGTCTTCTACTTTTGAGATGCACAAGACTGTGACATAAATTTGCCATCTAAAAAGATAAAATTACAACACAGATTTCTTAATAACTTCTGCCCCTGTGACTCAAATTTCATCATTTTACCACTGTTGTGTTTCTCATTGCAAGAGCTTTATATTGATTTGTAGAACATCTGCAAATGTATTTGTCTTCTAGTTTTGAGATGGGCAAGACTGTCACATAAATTTGCCATGTAAAAAGATAAAATTACAACACAGATTTCTTAATAACATCCCCCCTGTGACACAAATTTCATAATTTTACCAGTGTTGTGTTTCTAATTGCAAAAGTTTTATATTGATATGTAGAACATCTGCAAATGTATTTATCTTCTACATTTGAGATGGGCAAGACTGTCACATATATTTGCCATGTAAAAAAATAAAATTACAACACAGATTTCTTAATAACTTCCCCCCCTGTTTCTGTAATTTCATTATTTTACCACTGTTGTGTTTCTCATTGCAAGAGCTTTATGCTGATATGTAGAACATCTGCAAATGTATTTGTCTTCTAGTTTTTGAGATGGGCAAGACTGTCACATAAATTTGCCATGTAAAAAGATAAAATTACAACATAGATTTCTTAATAACTTCCTCCCCTGTAAATTTGAAAATTAAAGGAACCATATCTCCCCCCGGTTTTATTCGCCTTGCCTAAAATTTCAT
>JBAHVQ010198556.1:0-13552 GCA_036872915.1 Nanipora kamurai
ACGTTCGTCAAGCTCCTTTACTCAGAAAAACGATTTCTAACCCTAGACGGGAATCGGAACCAGCAACCTTCTGATGACCGGTGAGCACTCTTGCAACCATAAATTCATTAAAGTTTTGTTAAGGTTATGTTAAAAGAAAAGACGCTTTTTAACCTAATAAATGTAGCACCAATAACTAATAAGTGTAACATGCCAGCATATGTCAACAATTTCTATCGAAAATCTGTTTCCGTGCTACGTTGACTTAATCATCTTTACAAATCCTGCCATACATGACCATCCTAACGTGTTACAGCTCGTGGTTAAAATGAAAGAATACCAAGAGGTTAGGCCTGAACATTTTACTGTTATTTTGTTGATGCCGTCAAACTGTTATGTTGTTAATCTAAAATTACTTCAGTAAGAAATAATGGTGGTGCTGTGAAACCATCATCACCATTATCATAAAGTGAAAATTTTGTCTAGTGATCTCACTAATGATAATTTGAAAAAAACAAAAAAAAAATCTTTTTGATGTTCCAGATTTTCCTATTTGGGATTTAGACGATGACGAACTTAATCACATTTTAAGCAAATGAAAACGAGACAATTGTAGTACAATTACTATTAATGTAGTTTATTAATAAAAGTGGACTACCTCATAAATTTTGCGTCATATGCAATACATAGAATACAAAAATATGGAACCGAATCTGTAATTTCCCTAATACGTTACCAGTACAAAAACTACGATACATCATGATAGATTATACTAAATAACATATTTAAATTTTAAATCACGAAATTCATAGAAACTAATAGCGAATATAAACTCAACAACCCCTTTTTTGAAGGAGACAGCACCAAGTAAAATCATTCAATGTCAAGTAATGAATGCGAGAGATGATACACCATGGGTTTTGTCCACTGATTTCCAGAAATGCTTTTTAACGGTCATCATATTGCTTTATCTTGACATATATCCAATATTTGGAGTGAATGAAACATTGATAGTAGCATTCAGAAATACATTCGCAGAATAGTCTACAGGTCGGTAGATAGTTAGTCATTCAACAAAATATAAAAGGTTTTATTTCAGGCAGGGAGAAGTGAAACTAACTTTAATATCGAAGGTAACAGATAACTTTGATGACCCGACTTAGAGAATAGATGGACCACATATTTAAAAAAGTAAATAAACACTAAGTCACAGTAATTCAAACCATTTTTTACTGGCATTTACGACGGTAAGACTTTTGTTCGTATGTCCTATTGAAATCCAGCTTGTCTCAGTAACGGTTGAGCGTTTGCAGCACTTTCAGAATGTGTCTCCGGAGTAGTGACGTCGTCCCAAATTGGTGGATGAGGTTGAGAGAATGATGTTCTTGGAGGACGAACACAAACACGACATCTGCTAACACGAGATCGAAGGTCCTGGAATTTTGCCTGCGATAATACTTCTGGAGTTTGGGAAGTAAACATTTCGTTCGCCTTCACGGTAGCCATCCAAAAACTGTACTTATTAGCAAAATAAAAACAAGTGCCCCGGCCGTGGCACTCGATGAACGGGTTCGGACGGAATTTTTCAAGACATGATCCCGGTGAAGAAAGGCTCTGCCCGCTACCACTGCCTCCAGCACCAGTATGCTAGTAACAAAAGATTTTCAGAGAAAATGGTATTATTACGACTATAAAGGTTGGCACATGCGAAGCGTCTAGTCATGAAGACACGTCACTGGGACGAGTTCCACAAAGTTTAGCCAAAGTGTTTGAATTGTTTTTTCAATGTCTTCGGACCTTAATGACTAAAGGTCCATTTTTTCATGATTAACCCTTTATCTGGCAGGTTTTCCGGAGGTCTCCCCTTGACGAGTAAAATCGTCTGGCGTTAGCCAGAGTAAAATTAATATGTTGCCATTTCGCAACACTGCCGGGTAAAGGGTTAAGGTGATAGTTTTTAAACACTCAATCTCACGTAGTGAACACAAGAGTAGCAGGTAAAAATTAAAACAATAATAGCAAACAGGGTTGTCATGAATCTAAAATATCAGAATTTCGATCAATGTGAACAATTAATGCAAGTAGTTTCAGCAATGAACTCAAAGGAGAGCCAATCACAAATCTTCGGTTAATTCCCAACTAAATCTCGACCACCTCCCTCATTCTCTTGGGCGATTTAACTATAGACAACCAAGCATATAATACGAAAGTCCACGCGACAAGTCTTCTCCATTGTGTAAAAAAGGAACATGTCTCTGTGACATGTCCTAACCTTTAAGATAGCATTCTAAAACATACTACCCAGTATATACTACCTACAAGCCTGAACATTTGCAGTCAATAAAAGAGTAAGTCGATGTATATAAAGGTATAAAAGGTATAAAACGGAAGTGAGTTTTTAAAAAAAAACATTTAGTTATCTCAAAAGTGACCAACTTACAAACACGCAAATTCAAGTATATTAAGAATACGGAAATTTATTAATTATTAACAAGTAAATTTGTAATTGTTGGATAAATTGCCTACATTTCCGAAATCAGTGGGGCAGTAATGCTCGATAGCCCAATAGCTGATCAAGACACATGCCCTATGTTTCAAGCAACTAGAAATAAGTTACATACATTCAGACACTCACATACTTACACTCTTACACGCACAGTTACACACACGAACGATTTTTTTACTAAAAATCTGTCAACTTCCCCAGGAGGCATTCCGTTGTCAAGAAGCCTAAGTAGGGGGTATAGTAGTTACGTCACTAGGTCACGTGAACGTTTAAACAAAGAAACAATGTATACAGACTGCGGGATATATAGAATCAATATCTACAAGGTTTTCATGTAATAAGGATTTTGTCTAATAAAGCAATCTAAACGGGTCTGTATCAGAATATTATAGTGGGGTGTTGGTAAATTTTATCAACTTTGAACTACTCATATTTTACAAAAAAGCGTTTCGGTAAGCCTCCGGTTACACTTCAAAAAAAACTAGCGGAGACCCCTCCGCAGTCCAGCCTATGCGTTTGGTCTTTCTAACATCACATGGGCCACTTTTGAAGGAAAAGATAAATCCTCAGCACGTACATTTCATTATATCAAAATTTGAATTCAGGAGAAAAAATCCATACAAAAGATCGCAATAAACGTACTACGATTTCTGTTTAATGTTTGATGATAAGAGTAAGGAAACATTGTTCTTTGTTCGACCCTACCACGATTCGGAATTTGGAAATAAAAATTACTGAAGACTAGATCTGACCAAAATTTACGGAACTTTGGGCGTTTTCTACATTGATCAATCAATGCAGGTTGTTTCAGTCACGTGCCACATATCTCGATAAATATGGGTCTAGTTGCTCTATTGACGATTAGCGGAAATCCAGGATTAAAAGCTGACCAGATAGTTTATCTGGTTGTTTTGATTAGTTATCTTAGTTTCAATGGAAGATTTTAATCACGAAGGATTAAACGAGTAATGAATAGCAATATACTGAAATGAATCGACAATATAGACACAAACCATGACAAAACTATATCCATGCCAAAGCCCTTGCCATCCTGCTGGGCATGAAGGAATTGACTGATCTTGACTATGAATGGCGATTACAGGACCGGGTGTTGCACAAACCGAGCAGCGACTAATATGAGGCTCCACGGCATCATTGTCAACTGGCATCATTGGTATTCGGCTCGAAGCTGACAACCAGTAGCTATAGTCGTTCCTTGAGGCAAGGTTGCATCGCTGGTATATATTACAGAAGAGGTATGGCATGGTGGAGAACTTGGGCAGGCATGAGCCAGATTTTCCTAGATCTTGTCCATGTGATTTATCGTTACCTAGATTTGAAAAAAAATTATGAAATAACAAGTATATCAGTACAACGATGATTTGATACGCAGAATACTGTAACATATAAATATAGCCAAGTGCGTTAGTGCCAGAGAGGCCCGATGGGCTTCGACTACCCCAAACCCAAGACCACCCTAGGGGTCACCCCAAACCCAAGACCAGCCAATGGGTCACCTAAACTGGAATAGTCATTTGACTTTTAAAAACTATCAAATAATACTTCCACAACTGCAGACATGACATTTTACGAGTTCGAGACATACCCCGTTAAATCTTCAATAAATGTTGGCCCATGAAATTTACTGAGACTTCAGTAAGGCCTCCATCAACAATTCCGAGTCTCACCAGTGATTATAATGGCATGTATGAAGAGTTTACCTGGAAGGCAGATTATATATGTCGAAGAACTAAAGGTTGAACTGATGTAACATGTAATTTTAACAACATACCTTGAACATACAAAAGACTGTAGCCATCCCACATCTTGACGTATTCAAAAGGACAAGGAGGTGGAGTCGGACTTTGACTATGTAGAGTGACAGAAAATCCCGAGGCACTAGCTGGTGCTCCTGGAGGTCCGGGAGGTCCAGAAGGTCCATTCGCTCCATTTTCACCAGGTCCTCCTTTATCACCGGGGTTCCCAGGAATTCCACGACTTCCAGGAATTCCTGGTAGACCTGGATTACCTCTATCTCCAGCTTCACCTTTCGGGCCAGGTTTGCCATCAGGCCCTGTCAATACATAAAATATTTGATAAAGGGAGTAATATTTGGTTTGTAAAGTTGATTATGAAATCCCACTCTCTGATGGAGCAAGTTTTATTTAATCCTCAGAATAAGGGAATGCGATTGACGTTGTTTGCATTTTATATCAGATTAAAGGGACATTTCATCATTTAAGCTTTTGTCAAAGAAATAGAAAGAAAGATTTTTGGTTCTGTGTATGGTAAAGGAAACATAAACGATGCCTCTTCAATCGGGTAAAAACACCTTAACCTTTTAACGCATGAACTTTTGTCTTTTGCTTCTTGTTCTCTCTTTGTTTTTGCTTTGTTCTCTCATTTATTCTTTTGTTGTTGGTGTCCGATATATCGCACGTTGTGCGTTAAAGTATAGTTAATAGAAATACATGGTTTAGAAACTAGATTTACAATTTAAAAAGTCATTGTTCCATGTTTTTGTTTAAATACGTGGTCGTTCGTCCTCACCTGATTCATTGTATTTTTTGAATAATGAAGTAATCATCTAATAGCAATGCTTAGGTTTGCTTGCTCAACCATGCTGCTGGAACAGTAATAAAACTAAACGTTGGTACCGGATGGTTGCTTCATTATTCAAAAAATACACATGATGATGAAGGACTACACATTTGCATGAACCTTGATGATATAGACAATAGATTTCATTCAGTTTCCAAACCATGTCTGGCAATTAACTTTGGTTAAAGTGTCAAGGCACTCGGCTAGGCCTTGAGGTTTCATTTGGAATTCATTTTGTAGAACTGACGTCATTCATATTTCTGCCACCAAGCATTATTTATGTGGAGCATTACATAAATAAAGTAGTTTTAACTGTTTTACCTGGTGCACCAGGAACTCCATTTTTGCCAGGATTTCCTTTCGGTCCCCGCTCTCCGCCACTTCCTTTTATCCCTTCAGGTCCTGCAATGGACACTGTCTCTCCTGGACTGCCGCTCTCCCCTTTTACCCCGATGTCACCAGATGGGCCTCGCACTCCTTTTTCACCAGAAAACCCTACAAAAGAAAACAGCAAAACATTCAGAATTCATTGATATCACAGCAAATCAATATTCATTGCTAGCTGTGTAAGTGAAGGAATAATTAATGGTACATTAGAAACCATCTTAGTGAATAATCAAAATAGTTTAAAGTACTCAAAAGAACGAGAGAACGCTCAAGCAAAGAATGAAGAGTGAGATGCTTTGACAAGGAATACTTTTCCAAGGAGTTGAACAAGTAGCCAAATTTTATTCGGAACTAGAGCAAGTGATTCATTGAGAATGGCTGCTACTTATTCTTGTAACGTAAACGTACGAAATTTCGGTTTGAATAGCTCAATATTTTCGCGTTTTTTTCAGATACCAGCTGTACGCCATACCAAAGATGCCTCACCTACCTTTTAGACCTTTGTTGCCTGGAGCCCCTATCTCTCCTTTTTCGCCCAAGTCACCAGAATTTCCAGGAATTCCCGGCTTCCCATCCTCTCCTGAAAGTCCGACATTCCCTGGAATACCGTCAGGACCTTTGCGCCCTACAGGACCCGGTCTTCCAGGTATTCCTTTCTCCCCAGGTTCACCACGTTCACCCAAAACGTCACCTTGATCACCTTCAATACCACGACCACCTAGATTAACGAATATAAAGAGAGTAAAATTATAAAGTTTCAGTAAAGCAGTGTGGAACCAGAATTCTTTTCATTGTAGTTCATATGGAAAGAAAAGTATGCAGATTTTCATACGCAGATTGATGCCCAATGTACAAGATGAAATTAGAATTTTACCGCGTGGCAATTTGCTTCATTACCTCGTTTCATTGTAACTCACTTTTCGTTAGTCAAGGTGCAATTAATCTCCATTTAAACAATGCAGGGAATTAGATCAATAATAGAATGCTCCAGTAATTTGCCTTACCCACCTGATTCTGTCGTAATAGATAGGCTGAGGGTAATGTATTAAAATTGACAGCGCTTTAACTGGAATTTTGTAGAAGAAAAACATTTTAAAATTATAAAAAACTATTTCTAAGCATTGCGGACGAAAGATTTAAAAAAGTGTTTTATCAGCTGATTACTTTTTGTTATAACTCACAGAGATCAAAACAACACTTTTGCGCTTAAAGAATAAATCACACACACACATAATACAGCCATATAACGATGAGCCTCTCAGGCTCGTGAGCTCTCGGGTATAACTAATTTTAAAGACAAAGAAAAATTCCACTTCGTGCGAAAAATTCTCCTTGGTGAAAAGGCTTTGGAGGCATAGCTTTGACTTTATCAAATAATAAAGTACAGTACGGTTTTGCGATTGAACCTAAATGCTGCTACTGGCTGCTTGCTTCATTATGCCAAAAGCACAATGTGTTCATTGAGTGTGAAAGTGCACACATTTGCATAAAGTTAAACAAAAACATAGAACATAGTCTTTACCTAAAAAGTACGTCGCCTTACAGTAAACAAAATGGTTTATTTTAAGCTGATCGAATTGATAATTATTACATGGGATATTTACTTAAGAAATTCCGGAGAGTTTACCTTTTTCGTTGAATTTAAAGAAAAGAAATTAGCTCTTTTAAATGTCTTAGTTTCACCTTTCTACTGTCTCGAAAGTTGTGAAAGATAGATGAGAAAAGAGATGAGGAAATGTGGATGAAGCAAGATAGCTTTTGAACGAATAGCTTACGCGAGACAGAGGGTACTCTCAAGCAAAATTTTAGCTACGGCCGCTAAAGTTAGAACCAGAGCTGGTTGCTTCTGTAAACTTTCCAGATATGCTGAAAAAATATCGGCACGAACGACTACAGCGGTGAAAAACCAGCGACGGCCGTAAAGGCGGAGAGATTTTAGTTCACGTTTCGTTCAGCTATTCGTAATCTAAGCGTCAGATTTTCTTCCAGAAATGATTTATATGATTTATAAGATCTATAAAATGAAATTTAAGGGGTAGTTTTACTTGTTCTAATTCTTCAGTGTAATTGCAGATGCTCGATGATCCGTTATCCTGATTTTTATTTTTCACCTCCAGTTTTGTATACTTCCCCTAGATTGCGAGTTCCGAAGCGACCACAGGAAACAACTCAATGAGCCTTTGTCAGCTGGGCAGATAAGTGATTATTGTAAAATGCAGTAAAAATAAGAAAACTGAGGGAAAAAATGGATAATACAAAGTCGGCCTATAGAGTCTGTACAGTTTATGCTTGGAGTGATAACCCGAAGCTAGAGGGGTTTTTTGTCATAATGGAATGGAAAATTAAAAGTACAAGGAATAAGTATATGATAAATAATACTGATACATACATATTTCATTAAGTGTATCACGAACTTAAGATTGAAGTAATAAAGTAAATGGTTTGAACCTGGTAGAATCGTGACATCTTTGTGGAAGTTGATCGTCCAGGTTAGTGTAGTCTTGAGAAAGACTGTTGGTGAAACCGACTGACGTTTCAGAAGCCTTAGCGGCCTCAATGCATGAAAGAAATACAAATCTGTCGAGTAATTGAGCACTTTAAGCCCAATAATTAGTTAGCATCCCTGCCCGGTATGGGTTCGTTTCAGAGAAGTGTCTATTAACGGCTCCAGTGAGATAGTCGAGTGAAGTAATAGACCAATCAGGGGTCGTCCATTTAGTACGTACGCATAATTGCGGTAATTTTCGACCCACCCTCCCCCCTTTCTACGTTTATATACGCAATCATGGTACCCCTTCCTTTTGCGTTCAGAAGCGTTTAAGGGAGAGGCTTAAAATAATCCCCCACGTTACGATTCTGTGCAAAATTACGAACAAGAAATCAAATTTGTGATTAAATAATTTCGTGTTTTTACTTATACATTTACCAAAAGCATGTTGACAAAGAGAAAAAAGTATCCAAAGTCCCCTCTACTTGGTCTTCAACTCAAAATAAAATAAAAGCCTAACTGACAACATAAACTGTATCCCCATACTAATTAATAAAGTTTAAGTCTTGGACCAGGTGAGTTTTGTTGGCGCGACGAAATGAGATTGCACGGCTGATCATATAGTCCCGTGGGAGGCGGACCTCTGCGAAGACACCTGGTGTGTGTGGGTGTATTGTGTTTGTGATCCTCTTGTCGAATTTGGGTTGGAAACTCAGATTTCCAGATTTATCTGAAATCTGGCTTAAATACAGTTATATTAAATAATTCAATAAATTAATAAAGTTTAGACTGTCAAATAATTCCGTCTATTAATAACGTTTAAACTAATATTAAATAATTCCCTATATTAATTAATAGAGTTTAAACTAATAATTATAACTTTTTTTCAAGAAGTCAATAAGAAAATCAAAATCAAACAAGGAGCATTGCACCAAGGTCATGGCCACCCAGACATGACTTTTTCAATATTCAAAATTTTAGCAAAGATTTTTTTAACAAAAACTGATTTATTTGCGTGCGTACGAAGACATCTATCTACCCCTTCCCCTTTGTACGCTCATGTACGCATCAACCTTAAGATCGTGTCAAGCTGGAAAAACTTGCACTACAGTTTTCAACGACTGCATTTGGAAAGTTTGGACTTTATTCGCCAGGGAAGTCGGGCGTGAAAAATTCATCAGTGAACGCCTTGTAAAAATTCATGTATAATACAATACGTTATCCCCATGAGTGACAAGATGAAATCAGTCATTAAAAACAGTTATTTTTGTGGCCCGAATAATATCCACATCAGTGGTGTAAAAGTTCCAATTGCCCTGGAGTCATCTGGGGAAAATACAAGATCCTCTTGTACTTCTTGGCCACGGTAATCAGAAACTCAAAAAATAACTGGAGAATACCTCACAAAACGCAGCGTATCGTTCCAAAATATAAAAAAAAACCATCGCCCAAAAAAACCGTCCAAGGTCCGCAACGTTGGTTACACGTCTCATAGTGTGCAAGTCTTCAGGGGTTATCAGCTAATCAACAATGATGTTACAATTGAAGTGTTTTCAAGTAAGAAAAAGAAACGAAAAATTTGAAAGGTTGTGTCGTCTGAGTTTCTCATAAAGCATATAACAACCTGCAGAATTATATCAAAAGTTCCATGAAAATGCTGACAATAAAAAGTCAGGAATATAAAATCTCAAATTTTCTGGGGAGCAGCACCCCTTTAAAGTTCTTTCAGTGCTCGGAACTGGTCGTCGAAATGCCTGGGTCTACCTGGCCATCGTTTTTTGATTTCCCTTATGCCGATGCTGTGATATATGTTCTAAACATTTCTTTGACCTACCCCGATGTTCAAAGGATTATCAGCTTAATCCTGAATTAGTAAAAATTTTATGCCCAATCTTGACATGACAGCTAACGAATTTTAGAATTTGCGTTAGAGACGGAGAGGAATTAATAAAGGTTTGAACACGAAATTGGAATACGACTGGCGAAATAGTGTCACAGAAGAGTGAAAATTAACGTAATTTCCCGGGATAGTCCTACATTATCATGAACAGTGTTGAAGTTCTGCTCTTTTTGACTAGTTTAACCCTTTATCTAGAAGGTTTTCCGGAGGTCTCCCCTTGACGAGTAAAATCGTCTGGCGTTAGCCAGAGTAAAATTAATATGTTGCCATTTTGCAACACTGCCGGGTAAAGGGTTAATTTTAGTTGTTACGTTTACCTTTATCTCCCTTTGATCCTATTTCACCGGGTTCGCCGGTTTTCCCTAAAAATCCTTGGAAACCTTTGTCTCCAAAAGTTCCTTGAAACCCTTTGTCTGTACTAGAAGAACCATCTTCTCCTGGTTTTCCTTTTTCGCCTTTATTTCCCTCTTTTCCTGGCACTCCTGGATTTCCATCGTCGCCCGCTAGACCTTTTCGACCAAACCTTCCAGGATCACCCGGGTCACCGTCGTCGCCGTTAACACCTTTGAAAGAAAAGAAAAGTAATTTAACAAGAAGTCTTAAAAATTGGCAGTGCAAAACAAACATCCACCTGAAGCAATAATCTCATACCATCATCTCCTGGGCTTCCTTTATCGCCAGGAACTCCGGCTCCGTTATTTCCTTTTTGCCCTTTTGGTCCTTGAAATCCTTTTGGTCCTGGAGGACCGGGGTCACCTGGTTCAACTAAATCTGCCACATCGCCTTGTTCTCCCTTTTCACCTTGATCTCCTATGGCACCTGGAAAACAATTTTCAAGGTCACGTATCAGTATCTCTTATATGAATAATCCATATCGATAAAATAATGAACAGTAACAGCAACAGCAACAGCAACAGCAACAACAACAACAACAACAACAACGACGACGACAACGACAGCGAGGTCCAGGACTGACAGAGGAACGGCTACACGAACAATCGCGATAACAAGCACGGATACAACAACAACGACAAATAGGAGCACTATCACTTCAATAACAAAGTTACTTTTAAGTAAACTGCGTTTAGGTATTATCTCAAGATAGTTCTACCATATTTACGCTTGTACTGCCCGATTAAGAATATGAAAGTACAGCACAATATTGTCAATAACGACTTAACTACTTTGAAATAATCTTGGCTAGCTGACGTTTCGTCGCAACATCGTAAGTACTGATGTCTAGCTAATAATTAAATCATGTGACTGGCGTGACGTAAAAATATTACATATTTAGTGACAAATTGACTGTTTGTCAATTTTTAGCTATTTGGTTATTCTAAGAACCCGCTGCCCTATAAATTATGGTCTGTTGGTATTAACTTTACACAATTGTAACTTAATAGGGTAAAATAATAAGTTCTTGTCTTGTCTTGTCATTAAGCCTTTACCGGCAGACTTTCAGGAGGTCTCCTCCTTGACAAGTACAATCATCTGGCGATATCCAGTGTAAAATTTATTGCTAAATGGCAAAAGAGCCAGGTAAAAAGGTAACACGGAAGAGCAGGAGCTTGGCTTCAGACTCTCCATATTTTTTGCAAGAAAATGAATTTTTTTTCCTTGTTTTGAAGGTTATTTTTATGACGGTGATTCAATTGTCGCATTTTATTTGTTCATGGGTTTATTTATTGGTTTATTTATTTATTTATTTGTTTATTTATTTATTTAAATTTATTTATACAAGGTAACCAATTCAACCTCAACAGAGAGTTGTTTTTCAAAGGGCCGTATTTCCTTGGCCTAAAATAACCTAACAAACTACAGTCATGTTAATTTACTTTAGTACATTTTATTACATTTCTTAAATTATATAAAATCTATTTACAGGAGTATAAAAATTAATAAAAATTACTAAAAAATGCTCTTTACAATCGAAACTTTGAGTATGATTAAACCTCCTTGTACATTTTAAAGCCCATAATTTTTTCCTCGGACCCTGCTTTTTTCAGCCCCCAACACGAAATTTCCTTCCGAGGTCCCTAATAAAGGAGTAAGCAGGAAGTGAAGTAGAGTTGACATTGAAAACGAAAGCCAAATCTTGCAAATATCAGCTTGAGAAGGAAGAAATTTGTAGAAAAAAGATCTCCCCCAAGTCGGTGTTCAGACTAAAAAGATGCAAAAGTTTGCGTTTCAAAATCTGAATAGAAGTTCTTTTTAAGAGCCCAGCTGAAAATACGGAGAAAAGGCGTTCGACTTAATTAAGAAAACTCTTCTCGTCTTCCTTTTCTCACATCGCTCTTCGCTTCGTCGCCCGACACACGCTACGGTTTTCAAACCTTTTTTCCTTTAAGGACCGTATTCCCAGCGGTCTGAGATCGCACATAGTTTATAAATTTACGTGTCAAGACTGCGGAGACTTGTATGCCGGCGAAACCTGCCGGCACCTCCACACGCGCGTCTCAGACCACATGGGAATCTCGGCCCTTACTGGCAAAAAAACCAAAAAAATCCTCCTCCCACTGCCATTCTATCACACCATTTAGCTACTGGACACCCCATCTCTTCCAACGACTTTAAGATCATTTCCTCTTGTTCCTTTGAATCCGAATTACTTTTACGTGAAAGTAAAAAAGTACTAAACTCAAACATCTTTAAATAGCAACATTGGTTCGGTGCCACTCTTTTTATTTTCATCGATCTTCTACGTCTCTATTATTCTTTCTTACGTGCTAATTATCGTTGCTTTGCTCCACTGTAACTTTTATTTTTATCCTGACTTTCTATTGGTTAAGCCTGTAATTGATACACCTTGTCGCTATATATCATCGTACTCTGATTCTTTGTAATTCTACCTCTGAAGATGTTGCAAGTTTGGCAAAGAAACGTTAGAAATTAATAAATATTGTATATATTTCCTTGTTGTTTTTTATGATGCCTTTTCTTCGTATTTTATGCTGGGATCTTATATTTGTCACAAGACTACGTTTCCCGCCTGGTCAATTTATTGCTATCGTCGGAGGAACACAGTCGGCAATCGGAAAGCATGTGAGGAAATTCTACTAATTATTTTATGAAGTAGAAAAAGTAAAACAAACTTTTTTACCGTGTTACCGTCAATAAGAGTTCAAATGGTGGAAACATTTTCCCGTCAGGTTTGTGTTCCCAACACCAATTTTACGTTCTCCCTACATTTCGCTCACGTTTCAATAACTCCATGGAGACAGGAAAATGTCTTCTTTTTCCTAATTATACAGTAGTTATAGGTGTCAGGTTAGTTTTCCTTACCTTTTTGGCCTGGTAAACCAGGTGGTCCAACTTCTCCCCGAAGACCCTTAAATCCTTTTTGTCCTTTTATTCCATTGCCCCCCTTTGGTCCTGTGTCGCCTCGAAGTCCCGGAGGTCCCTGAACTCCAGGTTCACCTGATCCTTTTTCACCAGGTTCACCTTTTAATCCTTTTTTTATTTAAAAAAAAAGAGCTAATTCAATGAATACACGAGATTTATTACGGATACTCATCAAAATGCGATAGAATGAGTTCACGCAATATTACGCAATTTACGCCAATGGAATTATCCCTTATTTGTTTTGTTACTATGGTCTTCGAAGCACTTATGCGGAAGCCATTAATATATGTTTTAAAATTAAAGTAAAGTAAAGTAAATTAAAGTAAAGTAAAGTAAAGTAAAGTAAAGT
>JBAHVQ010198576.1:0-13550 GCA_036872915.1 Nanipora kamurai
GCTGATGAAGAAGGTGAACTCGAAGCCCTACGAACAAAAATCTTCGAAACAGCGCAAGATATTTTAAAAGGTCAAGAAAAAACACCTGTGAACTGGCTGATGTTAGAACGAGCTCTAGATACCATGAGGAGGTCCGAAGATCGGAAAGATCGCCCGTATATCACACTTGATGAAGCTCGAGAACTCGGTAAAAAACAGTCTAAGGTGACCGAAACGTTCAACGAGGCAATGAAATTCTTTCACGATGAGAACATTGTCGTTCATTTTCACGATGATCCGGCTCCAGGAGACCTGGTTGTTCTTGACTCAGCGTGGCTTGTGAAGCTATTTACCGAAATACTCACCGTTCCTCCACATCGTTCGTGTCCTACAACTCATTCTCGTGCATGGGAAAACTTGACGGAAAAAGGCGTGTTATCCTTCGAAAAACTTCCCAACCCTTTGGAAAAGCAGAGTCAAAAGGAAGCATTGAAAGATATGATGGTTAGAGTGGGTTTAATCTGCTATTGGAGAGATGATGTCTACCTGGTCCCATCCATGGTGACAAAGAGAAGAGACGAGAACGACATTCAACACATGTTGTCGTTCTGTTTGCAGCCGTCACTATATGTTGATTTTGAAGGAGATGCCATTCCACTTGGACTTTTCACACGTTTCCTGGTAGAATTACTTAAATGGGCCCGAGGTTACCTTGAAGACGATGATGTGGAAATGCCTGAATTTTTGTGCAATTACTGCCGTATTTTCAAGAGGGAAAATAGCATTGAATATTCCATGATTTTGGTCCGACGTGTGTCTAGAATCCGGGTAGCAATATCAGGTAAGAACCTGTCTGATGTTTTACGTTTCGGGGAAGGGTTGTTTAAATGTATTGCTGTACTGAATGAATAGACCAGGCAGTTTGAAGATGTCCTGTTTTTGTATTTCTTTTCAGTTGATGATGTTGTTAAAGATAAGTGGAATAATATTGCAGGGAGTGTGTTGTCCATCCTTCGTGATGCAATGGAGAAAATTCGGTCCACTAGCCGAAGCTTTCAAGGCATGAGATATAATTTTGGCTTGGCGTGTGACCTCTGCCGTGACGAAAAGACGCGATGTTTCCGTCATGGAAAAGAAGCTTGCACTGACGACGACTGCGTGCACATCCAAAGTCTTGAATGCTTAAAGAAAAACCGTACTGTCTGCAAAAGAAATCTTGGTGGTAAAACAAATTGTTCGAAGCTCCATGAAACATTTTGGGTACAACAAGCAGGTAAAAGCTGATTTTCTCACTCGTTTTACTGTGAAAACCGTTGCATTATATTAGCACAAAATTCTGAGTAAAATATGTATCCACAGTACATACCACTATTTAATGTGTGAAGTTCGCGCAAAAAAATTAGCTAAATTTACCCAAGTAAAATGCATCCACAGTAACACACAAACTTTTTAAACACAATAACAAGTGTTCATCTACCATCTTGGTTTGCTCAGACCAAATTGTCCCAGACTAAGCAGACATGTTATGCAATCAGAACTGATTAATTTTGCTTCGTCTAAAGAATTTTAGTTTAACCAAACTAAAGATATGGCTAATTTTCTGACTTCTGCTGTACTCCATTTATTACGTCATAGCTTAAACTACGTCCTTGATAACTGAAGAATGAGATAAGATATCAAAGTCATGTAAAAGCAAATTCTCTTGATTTTAAACATTTTTCTAAATGCAATCATAAAAAACTGAGGTGAATTTTGGTTGCATGGGCACTTTAAATCATTTATAAAAAGCCGTTATCTGTTGTCTCCCATGCTGTTTATCACATCTTTGACATGTAAGTAGATAAACAACACCGCTTCAGTCACAACCACAACTTACTCATAAAAATGATTGTACAAATTAAGAGAAGGTCATAGGGGAATTTGTCATGATTGTAAAGATTATTCATAAGACATGTGTAATACTGAATGCTGAACACTAATTTGGTTCATGTGGGTGCTTTGGTTACATCAGACGACTAGCGAACGTCCGTCAAGCTCGTAATCTCAAGAAAAAGATTTCTGATCCCTAGACGGGAATCGAGCCCACAACCTTCAGACGACCGGCGGGACGTCCAAGAGTTACCAAGACTCAGATAGTGAGCTAAGGTGCAGGTTCGTCATATGTACTGCTTAAGCAGAAGACGCGAGATAATAATAGGAACTTTAAGATCTTCTACGTCGACGTCTATGACGGCGTCTACTAAACGAAAGAATTTTTTATTCAAAACAAATAGAATGAATAATTTTAAATCGCTAGAGTATCCTCCACACCATTATTGTTCTGTTTAACATGCTAATTTGTTCATTTTAGTGTCTTCACGACGGCATCAGCTCCCTCTGTTACTTTAGGAGAACTGAAGCGTTTTAGTCATAAAACGTGCGACAAGTATTGATCAATGAAGTCAGTTAATCGTGGTTTCTTTGGTCCTTCAACCATGGTCGTCGTTGAAGTTGACGTATTAGATCTTAAAGTTCCTAACAAAATTACCCATGAACAAAATTAGTGTTCAGCTTTCAAGACGTCGAGCTTAAAGTTTGGTTGCCGATTAAATAAGACTGTCAAAAATGTTGAAACTTGGGCCGATTTTTTCAAAAGGATCCGCCTGCAAACCCCTTGCATGCGCAATTTAGACAAGTAATTTCGGGGTCAAAGCAAAATAGTTTGCATAAATTAGTTGGCCGACGTCTGTTCAATGTCCGAACTTAAAAGTTCTCCTCCAAATTGGTTGTTTAATTTACGCTTGCAAGGGGTCTATAATCTGGTTGAACAGTCTTAGCATGCAAACGTAACTTGAGGCTAGAAAAAAGAATTCGAATTTTTTTTTATTAGGAATGCATAAATGTTGAAAAACGTGGGTATTGAACTTGTGAAAGTAATCCTAGATTACCAATTGCTGACGTACTGACTAAATGTAGTTGTTTTGAAGTTGTTTTCTTTTCAATGTTTTTTTCAAATAATTATAAATTTAATTGAATAACTTGAAACAAACATGGTTAAACAAATGCTTATAATTTCAACCTCTTTCCGCAAAACATATTTACTTGGATAAATCAGAAATCCCTGTGAAGCCTTTCATTTCACACTCTGGTTAACTGCAAGATGTAATTCAGCTTTTATGTTGCACAGCTTTGACAAGACACTTGAAAGTCCGCTTGTAATATAATTTACTTCAATCTTTTCTGTTCGTCACCAATGGATATGCATGGATACAAATATTAACTCAATGTAATGTAATAACTCAAAATACTCGTTATTAAACCCAACTAATAAAGATAATGTTTTTCCTTTATTACATTATTGCAGAGAAATCTCCTGGTATAGGCGATGAAGTTCATGGGGAAAGTAAGTAATACTGCAAGAAACTGAAATGCAATCTCAGATCTGTAGCTAATTTTTATTATTTTTAGTGGGGAAGGAACTAAAGAGAGCGTAGGTTCCTCGAGATTTTGGGGGGTTTGATTCCCGCTTCAATTAGTTTTATTAATGTTACCTTTGTCTCTTGTGTGGTGACAGTTATCTGTTTTGACTCTACCGAGCACCCTTTTCTCCGGGTATTCCGATTTTTTCCGGTAGTAACAATGTACCTACGAGGAACGACCGTTACTGGACCTCAGGAGAATAGAGCTCAGTAACAGCTAATAGGGTTATCCTCTATAAATAGATGTTTATCGCCATCATATTTTCGGCTCTCTTCTCTTTAGAGGTTTGCCACTCGAGTCAACCAATCTTCTTCCAACTTTTCTTATATATTGTATGATTTAAATCAAAATTCATCACTCCCGTGTCTTTCCTGACAACGCCCGTCCATTCCATCTTTGACCATATTTTACTCCTTACCTTTACTTCCATCATCATCACCGTTTCAACTCAATAATCCCATTCTCTCCGTCTACAACACCAGATCCACCTTAACCTTCCTCCATGCGATACATGAAGTACTGCTTATGAGCAATCTTCCCCAACATCAACCCATTTCTAATATACATATTATGAATAAAAATGTAGATATGGGTGAGCAAGAGAATGAGGTTTCCATATCCACTTTGTTTCAGGACGTTTGTCGATAATTGTAGTTTACATGATTTCGTCTGTTATAAATTTCTGGGTTTTGTTTATGAGTTCATTTGATTGATTCTTTTCATACTTACTGGTGATGATTTCTTCGTGTTGTTTTTCTTTTTTATTCCGTGAAGACCAAGATAAGAAGGTTACCGACATAGATGTGAGCGTTTATATGAAGATTTGCACCAAATTGAACATGAAACTACCTGGAAAAGATTACATAGAGATGGCTGGGAAAATGAGATACTCAGAAAATGATATAAGTGTTTTTAAACAGGAGTCTCCCACAAATGTTACCGATATGATTCTGAAACACTGGGAAACGATGGAAGGGAACGGTGTACTAAAGCTGATTGGTATCCTTACAGAGATGGAGAGGGTTGACCTTGTAAAATTATTGAAAGAAGAACTACGTAAGTGAAATAATGGAAGTGCAAATGAAAGTGCAGAATTCAGGCACAAAATTTGTACCGTTTACTGGACAATGCGATATAACTGAAACTATATACTTTTACTATGTCTGATGAGACTTTAGTGTTCGCTTTCTGCATTTGATATAACTGCTGTAGATGCCCAGACCAACGCCGTTCTTACATGGTTGTATACTTCAAACACATGTTGATACAAACGTCAATCCTATGCCAACCAGCTGTTACGGCCTATGATGGCTCGTGATTGCAAACTGTCGTAATCAGCTTGCCTAAATGCATAGAAATACTTTTCATAGTACCTCCCCATCGTACCTGTTTGTAGGTGATTACGTGCACTATGTATCAGATTCTAGCTGACCGTGACAAACAATATGTTCTGTCTATGTAGGTTAGAGCAGAAGCTGCGTAAGTCTCACCATAATGACTGCAATGTTTTTAATAGCTTTAATTCTTAATTTACAATGCAATATTTTCATCGTTGTCATTTATCTTTACTTGCAATTGTCTTTATCTTATCTTCATCAGTAGTATTTTATTGTGTTTCTGTAACTTTGTATTTATTAGTTCATAGTTTAGTTGACGATTATTAGTTAAGATATGTTTGATCCTAATATTTGCAAAATGTCATTGTTCGGGGGTCTTTTTGATAACAACGTTTATTTTAACGTTAACTTGACTATCCTGCTCAGATGAAAGATTTTCAATTTTTTAACATAATGTAATATACCATTTAGCAAATAAGTAATTCCGTAAACTATAAATCATTTTAATGCGAAAATAAATAATGTGACAATAATTTTATAGTTTGCAATCAGTTTTTGAAAGTCGTCATGACTGAAAACCCAGTATTATGCAAACTTTCACTTCAGACTCACATTTCATTTTCTTTTAAGAGTTCTAGTTTATATGGTCGGGGATACTAAGGAATGCAGACCCCCGCTTGTCTTCACAAAAAATGTTTCATTGCTTTCAAGGGGGTAAGACGTGAAGATCTCATGTGGTAACATCAAAAACAGTTGAAATATTCCAGAAGAGCTTCAGTAACAATGATAAGGTATAAGATGATGTCATTAGTATGATGTTATCATCAAAATGACCTTATTAACTGGACCCCCCCTCTACTTTTACAAGGCTGACGACGTTACTGGGCGTTGGAGAGTTAATGACGATTTTTTGTCTAGGAATACCATACGGCAGTAAACCTAACAGTTGAAGTTTTATGTTGACATTTTGAATAAGAAATTCATGCATGAATTGCGCTTAAGCCTACGCTAAAGGAGAATGCCAACATTACCGAAATTAGATATTATATAACTTTTTTTTACAAAATAAAAATATTTTAGACTGTTTAGTGCACACTACCTTAAAACAAAGTTCATCATCCTCAGCTGGTACCTTGTCTTGCTCCCATGCTCCTTGTTACACATATATTTTCCTCGATCCCACCACCCAAATTTGTGGACCCAAATCTGAATTCATAATTCAACATCATTTCACATGCATCTCTTCTAACATCAGTCAATGCATATCCTGTAGTAAATGTTATATAAATTCTACATCGGTGAAGCTGGCCGACATCTCTCGAACAGATTTGCTGGACATCTGTAAAGAACAATGATATTGACAACTCATTTCACGACATTTCAATAGTACTAACCATTCATTTGTTGACATGGAAATCTGTGCCATATCACCAATTTCCAGAAGTAATGATAGCCGTAAGCAAGAGAAAAGAAAGACGTCTCATTTTCAAACTTGGAACCATTTATACCTGTGGAATCAACGAACGCTTCTCGTTCATTTAATCTCTCACTAAGTTTCGATTTGTTTTTCCCTAACATGGGTGGATACAAAAACATGGGCTTGTATTCCATATTCCCGTGGGATTTCTTTTATTGTAACTTTTACGTGTTGCCATTTCTTTGGGGCCTCTGGCAGGCCCTGCCCTTTTCGGTAACTGATCGACGTTTTAAAATATTAAATGGCTTTCTGTCATTTACATCTTGTTAATTACTTTGTTATTGATTTTTCATTCCTATTGCTCACTTTTTTCGCTTGTTTTTCTCGCTCTACAAGAACAACATGCAGTTTTTTTGTCATTTTGCGCTTCACTCCGATGAAAAGCCTTTGCACAAAATCTCAGTTTTTCTACACCGAAGAGTTCCGGCAGTTTCCCAAGGCTTTTGGTTTTGCTTACGGGATTTTTTTGTATAAAACGCTGAGTTTTCAAACAGAATCCCGTCAGGAAATGGTTGGTAGGTCTGCATATGCCCAAACCATCTCCAAGATCAACCGATTGAAAAGCACTGCAGAAAAAATTCTTGGCATCTGGATAACAAATGAGCTAACTTGGTCCAAACAAGTTGTTGACCAGCTGACCACATCTGTTACCGTAACAGGATGCTTGACTTACTACGTCGGTCTTTCAAAGTGGTTATCGATCCTTACGTTCGTAAATTGCCTTTTCAACTTTTCAAATGACCTTCAGTATATACCAAAATGATCCTCGTTTTGGCTAGTTAGTAAGACAACTAAAATCTAATGTGGAACAAAACTAGTTTAGTCGTTCAAGGATGTCAAAGTTCCGTACCCAAAACCAAATAACGCAAGAGAAATGTTCATGGTTAAAAATGGCTATACAGACTGAATTTAAACATAGAAATGAAATGCCATCTATTACTTTAAACTGCCTTCATTATATATCAAAATGATTCTCGTATTACGTAGATTGTGAGACAACAACAGTTCAAAATGGCACAAAATATGCTTAGTTGTTGAAAGCTGTCAAAGTTCGCGATATAAAACCGAATGATGCAAAATACGGAATGTTAAAAGTTGTGAAACGGCTACTAATGGGATTTAAACTTTGAAATGAAATGCCTTGTGTTACTTTAAATTACTTATATTATGTACCAAATTGATCCTGTATAGTTTTATGTAATTTTTGGCAGAAGCACTGCTTAAAGTGTCAAAGTTCGGCATGTAAAACCAAATGCCGGAAGAATCGAAATGTTAAAAGTTGTGAAACGTTCATACCGACAGGATTTAAACTCCGAAATGAAATGTCTTGTTTTACATTAAACTACTTTCGTTATCCCAGAAAAACGATTTCTGAGCCCTAGACGGGAATCGAACCGCAACCTTCTGATGACCGGTGAGATGCTCTAACCATTGAGCTACCACGACTCAGATGGTCAGCTAGGGTACAGGTTCGTCGTATGTACTGCCCGATACTAATAATGTTCAGCATTAAATATTACCATCATTATTAACATATCGTGACTTCCGCTTAGGCAGTACATATGACGAACCTGCACCTAGCTCACCATCTGAGTCGTGGTAGCCCAATGGTTAGAGCGTCTCACCGGTCATCAGAAGATTGCAGGTTCGATTCCTGTCTACGGCTCAGAAATTGCTTTTCTGAGATAACGAGCTTGACGAACGTCCACTAATCTTCTGATATTTACCAAGCTCCCATATGAACAAACTTTGCGTTCAGCTTTAAGTAGAACCAATTTGAGTGGGTGAGTGGTCGAAATTGGTGGGCAAGCGCTGATACCTGTAGCTGTAGTGCGTTCACGGGGCATCATCTGTTCTGAAACAAGATACTCTCCAAACCGCCAAATCTTCCAGTAAGTAATGTTTATAAGGGAGTGTTTAAATGATTCCAAATTGAGTTTCATTCCGAATTGAAGTCATACCGGCTCTGTTAAAATCTCTTTAACCGTTTACGTGAATCCGGAATGAAACGGAGCTCATTCCGGATTGAATTCATTTACCGGTTCTCATTCCGAAACGAAATTTCATTCTGGAATCATGTAAAGGCGGCGTGTGCTTTCATTCCGGATTGATAAATGTTACTGGCTGAAATGAACAAAGCATGGAAATGAAACGGCATTTGTGAATGTCCGTCCTGGCTTAACCCAAAACCGCTTTAGCCGGCGTAATATTGGACATGTGGTAAATATTTGTCTACTTGTGATCACATTAGTCTATTATTGTTGGTGGCAATGTTGTTTTCCTTTTCTTTAGTTATTATTCGCAAATTATCAACTTAGGGCACGTGTTAAAGTTGAAAAGGGCAGAAATCGCTGAATGAAACATCCACTTTAATGTTATTGATAGCCATCTTGAAACTTCAGATTTCAATCGCGTTTCAATTCTATAAACAATTCTAATGTAAATGCGGTTTGAGTTCAAGTTCAATCCGGAATGAAACTCAATCTTGGTTCAAGTAAACATCTTCTTAGAAAGATGATGGTTTTCAGTATCCATCCGCTTATTACAAACAGGATTATTTACAATCCACTTCCAGAGGAATTGTTGTAGATTTTATCACAATATGGGACTAACGGGTTCGCCACCCCTGTTTTGGCTTGCGCTCAAAAAGGTGAAAGAGAATCCAGCCCCTGAGTAAGATAATGATGAGGAGCCCTAACCGTCTGTGTCTCGTGTCTGTGCATTCGATGCTTTCGAGACAGCACTGAACATGATACCGACCCATTTCATTTTTTGCTTGGGAGGAAGTGGAGGATTTCTGCCACCCAGAAATGAACGCAAACCATGAAATAAACAACACTTTTCTTATTTTACCAACAATTTGGCTACTTTAACATATTTTACTGACCAGTATTACCTTCTAGTTCTAGATAACATCATTGCTGACATACCAACGGCTTATTCGTCAAATAATTTCGATTTTGGCGGATTAGATAAATATGGTTTGAAACAACTCTTCGCGTAATGTTAAAAAGTAATTTTTCAGCACTTTAAATAACGCTTACTGACTCTTGACCAATCGCTGTAGTGCGGTGGCCGTTAGAAGCTAAAGCGCCGCATGCTTTGCTGCAAATTTGTCGAATTGGAGACTTCCAACTGCAGCTCAGCGCGTGCGCATTTGTTGATTTCGAGCTCTGAAGGCAAGCGGCGCTGCCCTTGGTTAATAATTTCAGCAAAGAGCAATGTTTCAAGACCCATTATCAAACTGATGAATAATTAATGAGAGCAGCAAGCAATCAAAACGGAGCATTCAAGTCACATGTATACCTTTGTAAATCTTAATAAAGATCAACAGTTGGACATGAGCTATCTTTATCAAAGTTAAGAATACTAATAAGCTCCATTCTTTCGTTCATTTGATAAGTAAGTTAAAATATTCGCGTCCAATCTTTATGGGATTTACAATGACTCGTGCTTCGCATTTGCCATAAAGATAAATAAAAACCCACAGAGATCGGCCGCTCATATTTTAACTATTACTTAAAGCACAGTAATAAGCCAAGCCTTTTTAGTCTACTTGAAGACTTCACAGGAATATAACGTTATCATTCCACAAACAACCACGGTTACGGCAGGTAAATACGACATTAGCTCAAATGTTTTCTTTGCTTAAAGTGATAATTTGAAAGTCTCTAAATAGAATTGCAACAATGATGTTCATATTTCATAAATTGGTCAAAAAATATTTTTGTCGCACGGATCATCAGCCAAGCGGCGCTTGCCTGCACTTATATGACCGCAGGCCCCAGGGAAGTCATCAGGAGAGACGGACTTGGTTCAGTTGCAGCTGATTTCGAATCTAATTTGCAGCTTTTATGTGAAAGAAGATTGACAGTTCTAAAGACACGGCCGTGTTGTCGACTCCGTAAGCTTTGTTGAAAACTAAACTAACATTAACATAAGTATAAGGTACAGTTTGTTAAACAAAGAAATAGATTCCCCTCGGGAAATACTCTCCAGAATACACACAACACGCTTCCGATCCAAACGTAGGTCGGTGAATTTTGGCAGGCTGCAGGTAAATCAACTCCGTCTCCCTCCCTTAACTATTTTCCAATTTCGCTCACGTAAACAGGTACACTAACCATACAAAGAAACGGACCACTGAACTCTATATAAACTTGAAGGCTGACTGCAGTCAATGAGCTAATCAAAAATTGAAGCCAAAAATGGCTTCCGACATGTAGCCCTTTTGATCGTTTCCCCATGGGCCCCAGGCGAGCTTGGACGTCAGTGTGACTAATCTATCCTGGGGGTGTCCTTGGATTATTGGGGTACGACTCTAGGGAGAAAAATTTCTTCATCGCAATCCCCTGGATGATCGTATCTTAGAGGGGACCTTCCCTCCTGACGTCACAATACGTATTTCGTATCCTGGGGGTAGCTCTTGGGTTTAAGTTTGGGTTAGGTTAGAGTTATTGTTTGTGCTGGGGACTGGTTCTAATTAATATGATCGTGTGTGAGACTGCGGAGGGAAAGGACAAAAAAGGCCTCATGTTGGCCATTTATGGCCTCACTTCTTGGGTGGCAGTCAGCGCTCCAGTTTATATAGAGTTTATATAGAATTTAGTGAGACGGACTTGATCCAACGAAGAGAGTTAAAAATTGCAGCCCTAGAGTTAGAACTTTCAGGGACAAAAGGTCTATACCAACCGGATTATAGACGGCTAAGAGAAGAGTGTGAAAATTATAACAGTAGGATTTGCCTGTTTAAAGAAAACAATTCGAAATTACATAAACAGATGAATTGTTTAGAGAAGTCGACCGTGTTAAGGACAAAGAGTTAAATACAAAATCAAAAGCTAAACAGAAGGAAAAAGAATCATGGCCCCAGGGGAGAACGCACCTGAAGGAAACTGATGAAGGAAATGAACTGGCATTAGGAGATATGCAAATATCTGAGAAAAGTGTCGAAGACCAAAGAATAGCTCGTGAAGAAAGGAATAAGAATGAAGTATCGGATCAGATATAACTGGGAATGCTGTTGTCAACCAAAATGGAGATTTCGTGGGAGTAAGTAGAGTGTGAAAAGAATTTATCTTGGCGGTGTTAAAGAAGGCATTAATGTTGAGAAAGTAAGACATTATATGGTGGAGAGAAAAGTAAAGCCAACGTGTATGTGAGATTATTTAAAAGCCAGAGAAGGGGAACAATGGCAGTGCGAATTAATGTTGGGACAGAAGACGTTGACAACGTATGCAAAAATGATTTCCATCCAGATAATGAGTACGTAAGACAGTGGTTATCTGAAGTAGCGTGGAGAGAGAGGAAGAGCGGAAACAGAGTAGAGAACGCAAATGATGCTGAGTGACACTGAACGTCCTATGATTACTACATGCTGGAATTGTTCCCGTATTTACGGAAATTATGTGTACACGAGAAGATTACTTAAAAATACTGATATTTTGGCTTTATCAGAACACTGGCTTCACAAAGATGAATTAAGCTTTTTGGATGGTCTTGACAATAACTTCTATTAATATGCTATGAGTTCCTTCTTGAATGACGACCTTCACAGATGGAAGTGTAGCCAAAGGGGGAGTTGGATTGCTGTGGCGAAATGAAAGTAGGACAAGAAAGCTGTTAGCAAGTAACAGGATTATCGGAATTAAAGTTAAAACCGGTCCTGTCCGATGGACAACGGTCTGTAATTTTTATCTAAAAATAAATATTCAAAAATAAATTAATAATTTGGTATTATTTGGTTTAAATGAGCGAGGAGATGATGATTTCAATATTCTTGGCCATTTTAATGCCCATGTTTCTAGTATTAAAAACTTGAGTAGACAAGAAAATTCAAGAGGGAGACTTGTTAGGGAGGTGCTGGAAAGGTTGGATTTGGTTGCAGTAAATTTGCTTTCTAATTGTTCAGGACCTGATTATACTTATGAGTCTTCTACCGGGTGTCCAAAAAAAAAGGATACCTTTTGAAATAATGCCTTTGTTGGAATTGGAATGAAAAATACAGTATTTTACGCTCCCGTGGGTTCAGCATAATGCTCAGGCATTCAAATTCCAACAAAGGCATGATTTCAAAAGTTATACTTTTTTTGGGACACCCTGTAGTGCGCGTCCTACGGTGGATTACAGGGAGTATCAAAAAAAAGGAGACCTTCAGAAATTAGCCAATTGTTATAATTTCAATGCCTGATCACTATGCTAAGCCCACAGGTGCTAAACATGCCCAATTTAATCGAATTTCATGCATGGTAAATTATTTTAAAATGTTTCGTTTCATCGAACATTTCAACATATGAATTAATACTTGCTGATTAATTTAACGCAGCGCTTAAGCCTTAATACTGTACAAGTATGAAATAAACTGATCTTTTTATTTACATCTATTTACATCTATCAAAAATAAAATATCAAGCACCATGTCCTTCAACGTGGCCCCCATTTCTCTCAACACAAAGTACTGTTCGCTTGTGCATATCGCGCACTGCTTTTCTTACGACGGCAGGCTGCTCTCGTAAGGCATTAAACTCATCGATTATTTTCTGCCTTAACTCATCGATACACCGAGGTGGAGTGGAAAACACTTTATCCTCGAGATATCCCCACATAAAAAAGTCACATGGAGTCAGGTCCGGTGAGCGACGTGGCCATTCAACATCATGACCTAATCCTGCAACGCGGCTATTT
Organism: Nanipora kamurai; assembly: GCA_036872915.1. Taxonomy (NCBI): domain Eukaryota; kingdom Metazoa; phylum Cnidaria; class Anthozoa; order Scleralcyonacea; family Helioporidae; genus Nanipora; species Nanipora kamurai. Next base: position 12,937 of record JBAHVQ010198576.1, read on the forward strand.
CCAAACACTTGGTTCCGTTTACATTCCGGTCAAAAAAATAAGGTGCCATTTTTTTTTATACACCCTGTATATTTGTAAGGGTTAGAGCATGGTCACGTGTCCTCTATGGGATATAGAGTCCCGAGAATTAGATAAAAGGTCACGAGGGGCCGAAGGCCCCGTGTGACCTTTTATCTAATTCGAGGGACTCTATAATCCCATACAGCTCAAGTGACCATGCTCTAACCGTCTTAGAGAATTGCATTCACGAGGGAATTGCTAAACAAGAGATTGCGCTTAATTAAATCCTCTTTGCGTATTAACTTGCATATAATTCTTTTCAACTTATCCTTGTATACATGTATGTATATTTATGGTTGATTTTAATATAATTTTGCTGTTCAAAATGAGGAAGCTTACGGAGGAAGAAGAGTTCGAGGCTGTTGTGGCCTCACAAGATTTGTTACGATTGATGGAGAAGTAAACTTTGATGATTACGTTCAGGATAAAGAAAGTGAAAAGAGATTCAAGCATGTCCTGACTGAAGATGAAATAGAGAAACGAGAACGAGAAAGAATCCCAAAGAAAACGCGTGAAAGTACTCGGTGGGCGTTTAACTGCTACCGGGCGTGGGC
>JBAHVQ010198587.1:0-13549 GCA_036872915.1 Nanipora kamurai
TTTTTTTATTTCATCTTGAATTGAATTCCATACTTTTGGGCCTTGAAATCTAATGTTAAACAAACCGTAATTTGTTCCCGCTTTTGGGAGACAATAAAACTGTTTTGCAGCAGCTCGTGTATTGTAATTATGGACACGATTTACTGGGATAAACAAAGTATTGAAAATAGCGGGTAATTTATGATTATGAAATTTCATCATAATTACAGACATGGTCGTGTATTAAATACTTTGGGATTTACACGTGTGACAGAGAAAAACATATTTTGTTTCTCAAGAACTATAAACCTATAATGATTGGACATAGTTGCCATAAAATTTAATATGTAAACTTTAACTGTAAATCTGTTATTATGCGGTATTAATACTGCGTTCTAAGTAGAAGTAAAACAAAAAAAAGAAAAAAAATGACAACAACAGCAAAAAATTATCTTTAACGAACTCATGCAGAGCGATCACTAGTTATTCTGAGGCGTGCGTGGTGATTCTACTCTACAAATATATTGGCATTGTCAACATGGTTTAATGTCTAGGCACAAACAGGACTTACGCAGAGCTGCCAACAGCTGCTTTTAGCATGTGCATATAAAGTGTTTTCTTCCCCAAAAGTGACGAAAATCCATATAAACACAGAGTCTTAAGTATGACTGCACATGAATTTATAAAAAAGCAAATATTATTGCCATGTGACGCTTTTCCTTTAGTTATTATATGCCCTTTAAATAATATATTCTCTAATAATAATAACATTATAAGCCTTTCTAGACTCAATACCATTACCACAGGTTTTTGGAGGCTGTGTTTTTAGAATAAGAGTTTGTGGACAGCTACAGCAATCTAAAGGTTTTTATGGTCTTAAAAGATATATATAAAGGGTTCCTTTGTCCCCAAGAAAGGTGAAAAAAGAAAAGTGACCCACTCTCTATTGTATACCTACCTAGTCAGCTAGACTCTCTACCAATTTAACCTTAGGTTTTTCAGAACTCACATTTCATTTTGTTACAATAATAGATAATTTTCTTGTTACAATAATTATCAATGTTAAATTAATGCACGATTTTAATCCCATATTAAAACAAAGCTACTCTAGATATAGGGCTCACGCTCACATATCGTCACTCCATGGATATACTTGTGATTGTTGGTCTAACTGTACTCCCTTCTTTACTGTGGGATGGGAAATACCTCAACATGCAATGTATGTACTCTGGTAGTAGTAACTTTTAGTGGCTGCTGGTAGATAGAGCCCTGTTAACTTCGGTCAGTTTAAGCCCGGTCTAAAACAAGTCTGCAAAACAATGCGGATAAATTTTCAAAGACAGTGACTTACCCATATAACAGATCAGATAAACTATCGATTACAATAAGTTGGTTAAGGTGAGTTCCTCCTTTACAATTCACTATTCATCCTCCACAACAGCAGACTCATAATTACAGTTTACCGTTTACATGCTAGATTTTATGGCGCTAATGTCCAGTCATTATGAATTTATTTACCTAGAGAAAACAAAGCATGTTTTCCTCTGTCACATATGTAAATCCCCAACAATTTCAGTACATAACCAAGACTGTAATTAGTTGCAAAAAATAAAGTCATAAAATCAGGCTTGCAATGAGCTAATATACACCTACACTGTTTAACAACAACGTCATTTTCAACTACAGTATAGTAAAAGGATTATGATAGTAGATCTCAAGTCAACTAATACATAATTGAAAGAACTACGATAGAAAACCACAAGGTAACAAAAATATGCGTTGGAAAATAATTTTGCTAAATTTATAGCCGTGGATTTACATATTACAATCTAATGCTGTAAGAAACTGATTCTGATAGCTAGCGTAGAGTCGACGAGTTACAGATAAAATTTGAAAGAAAGCTACAGTAAACAGGAAAAAACCGGTACGGTTTTTAGTATCCACCGTGGGAGGAATTACGACGTATTGTAATCTGAGTCCACGAATCCAGCCAAAGCTACAAAAAACTTTACCGCCTCGTGTCATCAAGTATGCGACGAACTGATTGCTTGGCGAAGTCCGTTTAAGAGCGACTGACTGTATCTATAACGAATCCGGGGACAAAAGTGTATTTTGACCATTTCTGCCTATTTGGTCCAGAAAAATTTTTGGGTGAATTATTGTTTAAAATTACAATAAAAACTTCCAAAGATATTTTAATTTGTGCGAAATCTGGCAAAATATGAAATGCTGTGTTCGGGTCCGAGACGCCAATGCATTTTGAGTGGAAATTAACTAAGTTTAATATGGTCGCGACGCAAAAGGTGTTTATCGTATCATTATAGAATTTTCGAAATCATTAGTTTTTTAATTTTGAGAGCCAGAAAATTAAATAAAGTGATAAAAATATGTATTTTTACGTAACTTTTCGTAGCCACAAAATTCGCCACTTTCAACGCTTTGACAAATTCATAAACATGAGGTAACATCAAAGATAAAAATGATACTCTGGTATGCTGAATTTTTCCAAAAAATATTTTATTACAATAAGCTCTGTAATAATATCATAGCATATTAAAAATATAGCTTGTAATTAAAAACTCTTGCATTGCAAATTAAAAATATCACTGCTATTTTCAATAACAATCGCAATTGTCACGGGGAAAAAAATGTTAGTTAACCTAGTCATAAATTTGACCAAAATTACTTGCACCTGTAACGATCGAGTGTAAAAGAACCTTATGGGAGAAAATGTTAATGAATATTACATGCTTGATATATATTCTTTAGGAACTATTCCAATATTTAAGTGAGATGTGCTGAAAACAGCAGCTCATCTTCAAATGAAGGATGACAGGCGAACATGACATAACATTTTTTGTCGTTTAATGTTTACAACTGTCAAATAACTTATAATTATAATATCACGTTCACAAGAAATGATGTCAAAGATATTTAGGTGATATGTCTTGTTATTTGATATATCGATTTCTCTTCGCTTTTAAGACTGAGTAGGAATCCGATGGTTTTTCCCTTGCTGGCATATCTCACATTCACACTATTTCGTACACATTCACACAAATTCGTAGGTTTTGCACCTCCGCCTTTCTGCATATTAATTTACCCTTTGTTTACCACCTTACCACCAGATTATCACACTTCGCTGCTTTTAAGGACAGGATATCAAAGGGTTTGAGATCTTGTTGTTTACCGTTTCAAGTGCTTATGCTGTAACGCATCGTACGTCGGTCAAAGTTTAGCTATAAGTAGGCTTTCACGCAAAAGTCAAAAGTAATTCAGATTCTAAGGAGCTGGAGGAAATGATCTTAAAGTCGTTGGAAGAGATAGGGTGTCCAGTAGCTAAATGGTGTGATAGAATAGCAGTTGGAGGAGGATTTTTTCGTTTTTTTGCCAGTAAGGGCCGAGATTCCCATGTAGTCTGAGACGCGTGTGGAGGTGCCGGCATGTTTCACCGACATACCAAGACAAAACAATCATCATCTTGTTTCCCTCACCTGATCATATCTTTCCGTTTCTCAATTACTTAACCCTCAACACCCAAATATCAAATTTACTCATGAATCAGACAATAATTACGGTCTCCCTTTCCTTGATATCTACACGAACCATTCATCTGGCGCCTTTTTCACTTCTGTATACCGTAAACCCACGTTTACTGTTCTTCTTACTAATTTTAATTCTGTTATTCCCTTTGTTTACAAAAACGGATTGGTATTCTCTCTTCTTAATCGATGTTTCCATCTTTGTTCTACATACTCGGTTTTTCTCTCTGAGCTTGAAAAGCTCAAACAATTTTTATGAATAATAGTTTTCCGACAAGACTCATCAACAGTTGTTTTAATTCATTTTTAGAAAAAAACTTTTTCGTCTCCTTTCAAGCCTTCTACTGTTCCTAAGCGCCTCATTTATTTTTCACTACCTTATACTGGCTCGCATTTTCTACAAGTTCGAACTCAAATAAGAAAACTCTTCTCGTCTTTCTTTCCTCACATCGCTCTTTGCTTCGTCGTCCAACCCACGATAAGGTTTTCAAATCTTTTTTCCCTTTAAGGACCGTATTCCCAGGGGTTTGAGGTCGCACGTAGTTTACAAATTTGCGTGTCAAGGCTGTGGAGCCTTGTATGTCGGCACCTCCACACGCGCGTCTCAGACCAGATAGGAATCTCGGCCCTTACTGGCAAAAAACGAAAAAATCCTCCCCCCACTGCTATTCTATCACACCATTTAGCTACTGGACACTCTATCTCTTCCAACAACTTTAAGATCATTTCCTCCTGCTCCTTTGAATCTGAATTACTTTTACGTGAAAGCCTACTTATAGCTAAAGTCAAACCACCTTTAAATAGCAACATCGGTTCGGCGCCACTCTTTTTATTTTGATCTATCTTCTACGTCTCTGTTATTCTTTCTCACGTGTTATTTATCATTGCTTTGCTCCACTGTAATGTTTATCCTTATCCTGATTTTCTATTGGTTAACGCCTATAATTAATATGCCTTGTGTTGCCATATAATCATCGTACTCTGATCTTTTGTAATTCTATCTCTGAAGACGTTGCAAGTTTGGCAACGAAACGTTAGAAATTAATAAATATTGTATATATTTCCTTGTTGTTTTTTATCATGCCTTTTCTCGGTATTTTATGCTGGGCTCTTATATTTGTCACAAGACCACGTTTACCACTGTATCCTCGGTTGACGGAAGTTACGCAATGGATGTGAGATTGACGAAAGTCGGGAAAACGGAGCTATTATCAATAAGTAACCCGGAATACAACAAGTTAATTCGACGCTATCAACATCTCGGCGAGGTCCGAATGGACGATTGCGACACGAAGGAACAACTTCCGATCTACGTCATACTTGGTGCGGGGAGTACTCTCGAATCAAAATCCCTCGTAGGGAACGATTGCGAAACGGTCGCAGAGAAAACCAAACTCGAGTGGTTTATTATGACTCCTGGGGTCGAGTTCGATAAAAGTACGATGCTGCTTACTCAGACATCGCAGGCGGACTTCGAAGGCCTCTGTCGACTAAATGTATTGGGACTTGCAGACTCGACGGAGAACGATCAAAATACGGTGTATGGTGACTTCAAGGAACAACTCGCGAGAAATTCGGCCGGTTGGTACGAGACAAACCTACCCTGGCAGCCAACAAAGACCAAGGAGGAACAAGTTCTACATTCCCCACAAGGGAATTACGAAGAATACCGCAGAAACGACTAAACTACACGTTGTGTACGATGCCTCAGCCAAGGAGTCGAGTGATAAGCCATCTCCCAACTTTTGTTTGCATCCTGGACCCCCCTTCAGAATCAACTTTGGAGTGTTCTTGTTCGGTCTCGTTTACACCCAATTCTACTCACCAGTGATATCCAGAAAGCATTCTTACAAGTCAGAATCAAGGAACAAGAACGAGACGCCTTGAGATTTCATTGGAAATCCCCAGGAAGCGACGAAGTTTGTATCTACAGGTTTACGAGAGCGTTGTTCGGCTTAACGTGTTCCCCGTTCCTGCTCGGTGGCGTCATCCACGAACACTTGAAATCATGGGAAGAGACGTACCCGGATGTAGTCGAAGAAATTCGCGAAGGTCTATACGTGGATGACCTATTGACTGGGGGAACGAACACCAATGAAGTGAAAGACAAGCAAAAAAATCAAGACGACCGAAGTCTTCGAAGATGCTGCCTTTAAACTACTCAAATGGCATTCGAACATCAAAGAAGTCGAGGAAAGGAAGCCAAAACAATTGCATGACTGGGGAAAGACAACTTTCGCGAAGCAGCAACTAGGAATCGATCAGTCAGAAGCGAAATTGCTTGGCCTAGCATAGAACAAGAAACGAGATACGCTTAGTGTTGTGATTGGTAAAGATGAGTGCGCGACTACCAAAAGAACTGCCCTTTCTCAACTTGCGAAAGTCTACGACCCTCTAGGCCTAGTCTCACCTGCAACATTGCTCGGTAAAATGTTGTATCGCGAAATCTGTGAGGCTCATCTCGCGTGGGATAGTGATCTTCCAGAGGAGATAAAGAAACGTTGGGAGGAATGGTACCTACAAATGCCAGAACACTTTTCTGTTCCAAGCTCGTTAGCACCATTTCATCAAGGGTAAGGGTTAGGGTTACCAGTGTTGTTGATTTCAATTCATTCACTCGGGGATGCGAGCAAGAATGGCGTGTCCGCCGCTGTGTATACCGTTGCCAAGCAAGAAGAAGGAGTCACGCAAGGTCTCGGGTGCTCGAGGTCACGATTAACAAGATTCTACCGTGACATTGTGTTGGATCAATGGTAAGGGCGAGTACCGCCAATTTGTTTCCAACAGAGTGAAGAAGATCCAAGAACACGAACGTGTCAAATGGCATCACGTATCAACGCATGAAAATCCAGCAGATCTAGGGAGTCGTGGTAGAAAAGTCAGTGGTAAAGAGCTCTGGCAACGTGGACCAACATGGCTGAGTGATCCAACTAAGTGGCCACCGGAAGTCATCCTTACAGCCAGTACAGAGGAGAAACAGGAAGAGAAAAGCACACGAAGTGCTCAAGCTTTTACGACGTCGAGTAAAAACCGCGATATTTTCGACCATTTGATCGAGACCTTTCCTTTACGTAAGGCGCTGAGAATTGGGGCATGGATCCAGAGATTCCTAAGGAACTGTCGAAGCCAAACCAACAGAGATTCTGGTCCTCTCAAAACAGCAGAGATCGAAGAGCAAAGTCTGTGGTGGATTCAGAGAGCTCAACGCGAAACGCGAAACGACAGCGAGTTCGAAAAGATCAAGCTGCAACTCAACCCACAACCTAATCAATCGGGGATCTTAGAGTGCAGAGGAAGGATCGAGGGAGAGTACCCGGTATTCTTACCAGAGAACCACGTCTACACGCAGAAATTAGCGCAACAAACCCATCTTTCCACCCCACGGTGGAGTAGCCACGACTATGGCAAAACTCAGTGAGCGTTATTGAGTGCCAAGGTTGCGTCGTCTCGTCAAAACAACTAGACGTCAGTGCCACTGGTGCATAAAGTTCCGAACTCAAGCCTACAGCAACCTGCCACCAGGAAACTTACCTCCTACACGAACAGAGGGCTCTACACCATTCGAAGTTCTCGGAGTAGACTTTGCAGGCCCAGTTGGCTACCAAACGAAGGCGAAGGCGATGAGGAAAGCGTACTTGGCCCTCTACGGATGCCGCCTAACCAGGGCTGTTCATCTTGAACTGTTGAAATTGTTGGAGGTTAGTGGATTTCTACTTAGTCTGAAGAGACTTATAGCGAAACGAGGTCGTCCAGAAATAATATATTCGGACAATGCGAAGACGTTTAAGGGTGCGGAAAGATGGTTGAAACAAACTCAGACAGAGGAAAGTCTGCATGCGTTTCTTAGCAAGACACCCTTAGCAAGTAGTAAACAAGTTTTTGAAGCTTGTGAGCTGCCCAGTGTATCAAGAACCACGCGATGCAAAGCATTGAAAGAGGTCTCAAGGGTCACAAAAGTACAAAGGCAACCACCCCTAAACAACAAGCACAAAGAAAAACGCCTTGTCTGGGCTAGGAATTATATCAAGGCAGATTTCTCTCAAGTTATCTTTTTAGATGGACCAGCAAATTTAGATGGACCAGACGGGTGGGCACGTGGATGGGTTGTCCAGGAGCAGTCTACACCAGTGCATGTGCACCGACAACAAGGGGGTGGAGGAGTGATGTTTTGGGCTGCTATTGTGGGAAAGAAGCTAGTGGGTCCATTTCGTGTGGAGGATGGTGTTAAGCCCAACTCAGAAGGTTACTGTGGCTTTCTGAATGCAAACTTTCTTCCCTTGTGGAAGAGGCATTCAAAAAGAACGAGAAACTTGATGATTTTCATGCATGATAACGCACCCGCACATTTGTCAGGCTTCATAAAGAATTGGCTGATTATTAATGGTTTCAAAGAAAGTCAGATTATGGAGTGGCCTGCATGTTCTCCAGATTTAAATCCCATAGAGAATTTCTGGTCTATTCTGAAAAAACAATATATGCAAATACCAACCAGTATAACTCAAAAAGATTCCCTCTGGGTAGCTATCAAAGATGCTGCAGCACAAGTACCAGCAGAAACAATTAAGAGTAGAAGAATGAACTCGGGTAGAGAATAATGATGTCAGATGTAACTCCGTCCCGGCTGGGATTCGAACCCGCGACCTTCGGTTTACTAGTCCGACGCTCTACCAACTGAGCTAGAGGTCAAGTTGGGAGCTGGTCGCGGAATGATCTCAGTTGGGCTCTTGATATTTCGAAACATATACTAGTTCCCTCCATATCGGGACATTCAAATTCTATGTAATTGTAAATACCTTAGATGATATTAAATAGCTTAAATAGATGTTACATCTAACATCATTATTCTCTACCCGAGTTCATTCTTCTACTTAAGCTATTTAAAATCAGATAGGATTTAAATGTCCCGATATGGAGGAAACCAGTATATGTTTCGAAATATCAAGAGCTCAAGTAAGATCATTTCGCGACCAGCTCCCAACTTGACCTGTAGCTCGGTTGGTAGAGCGTCGGACTAGTAAACCGAAGGTCGTGGGTTCGAATCTCTGCCGGGCCAAGTAGGGTTTTCTCTATTTGTCCGGTATGGTGATATGTGAAACCTTCTCTACGCTTTTATTTATTTGAGTCATCTCATTTCTTTATTTCTGCTTTTTATTAATAGTTGTTTTTGAATTTGTAACATTTTTTGTATAGTGTAATAGTGAGGAAAATTCATAAAAGTATTTAAAAATATTGTACCTCGTTTAAGCAGCCTGAAATTATCGGAATAGCGATCGCGATCCATGGATCTCGATTGTAATCAAGATCGAGCGTTGCATTTACACGACAATAAAATATCAATCGGGATCCAGATGACCATTCTTCACTTCCGTTATTGTCTTGAATTTTTTGTCATTTTCTTTTAAATTTTTAAGTTTATCTCTTTTTCCAAAAATTTGTTTGCCCTTTATTCAGTGCATAACTATTATTGTTCAATAGGTCATATCTTTGATCTGACTTTACAGTGAACATTTCTTGTATAGATTCTTGTTGTGTATTATTTTGTACTTTATGCATAAAGATTGCCTTCTTATTCTCAAAATGTTGCTTTTGGGGTTTCCAATTTAGTTCATTAAGTACGCCAATTGAACTAATATCATAAGCTTTACCAGTGATCACACGTGCTGCTCGATCTTCAAGTTTTTACAGCTTTTCTAATTGATAGTATGAGCAGTTGTCCCAAACCAAACTGCAGTAATCAAAGTGAGATAACATAAATGCTTTGTACACACTCAGCAGCGTTGATTTTGGGACAAATGCCTTCATCCGCCTAATCATACATACTGTATGCCTCTTGAGGCTTTACTTACAATACTATCAATTTGATCCTTCCAGCATAGCTTTTGATCTATAATAACGCCTAAGGTTTTTGTTTTTTTGACACGTTTAATTACTGACCCACCTAGCTCAATATTTGAGGCGTCAATTATTTTGGATAGTCGTTGTCCAGAGCCAACAATCATGTATTCAGTTTTATTTTTATTAAGTGTAAGTTTGTTAGCTATTAGCCATTTGTGGATAGTTTCAAGATCAGTATTTAAACGTTCTTCTATTTCATTGGTGTTACTTCCACTGGTAGATATATTAGTATCATCTGAGAACATGTTTGCAGAGGTAAGCATTTAGGTAAGTCATTAATGTACATTAGGAAGAGTATAGGACCTAAAGTGGAGCCCTGAGGAACACGGCACTTGGTAGCCTTTCCACGGGAGAATATTTGATTAATTTTGCATGATTGTGTTCTATTGGTTAGCTAGGATGTAAATCACAATAATGCATTCCCTCTTACACCATAGGATTGCATTTTTTTAGTAGTATGCCGTGGTCAACACAATCAAAAGCTAGTGCTATATTCTAGCTAGTCCTTATTCACAAGATGTTGCTCCTGGTAATTTGACAAAAAAAAATGTCAATAAAAATCAGTTCTGTTTCAAAAATACAATCGTTGACAATTAATCAGCGATATTCATAAAAACATCTAATATGCCTTCAAAATGTCTGGTATTTTATGATAAATATCTTTGCGTGCGACTATTTTATTCGTCGGTTCCGGGATTGCAATCCCGAAACCGTTTACACGGTGATTTTCGATCGTGATCGCTTGTCGATCACGATCAGTTGCAGTTAGTAACTTAACGCAATTTGATGGAAAGTACCAAACGCTTTTCTACGCCATTAAGGCCGAACGTTCCAACATTCATATTAAATGCTGAACGCTAATCTGGTTCATGTTGGAGCTTTGTAAATATCAGACGACCAACGAATGTTCGTCAAGCTCGTAACCTCAGATAAACGATTTCTGAACCCTAGACGGGAATCGAACCTGGAACCTTCTGATGACCGGTGCTACCAAGACTCACCGGTTTTTGGTTGTCCGTTCCAACATTGTTGGACAACATCGGGCCGCGACCAATGTTATGACAAATTCAACTTTTTACCCAGCTCTCAAAGAACAATAAAATTGTCGTGACTGTATGTCGGCTGGGCTTTTTTGTTGGTAGAAAGATGAATGACAATATGCATTTGTTAACATTTTTTACTCCTTGATGTTGTCCAGCAATGTTGGAACGTTTAGGCCCATCTTAAGGGCTAACGTCAATCAATCAAACTAATGAATCGAATCGATCAAATCATTTATTTAACCACGTTACGCTAAGGAGCTGAAGCTCATTAAAATACTCTTGATCATGTTCTATTTACCACCAGAACGGCTTGAGAGTACTCTAGGGATAAAAAACTATACATCTTCGTTTTGAAAGGAAATTTTTTTAAGTATCCGTCGTTCTGGACGTTTCCGTCATGCTTGCGTAAACTCCCTAATGGCAATTGATCAGATGAACTGTGATAATTTTGGGTTTATTTTTCACAAAAGTCATTCCTTGTTGCACTGTAAATTCAGGCTCCTTGAACGCACGATATTGTCAATTATCTCCGCAACTTGATTCCAGTCCAATGACTATTAAAATCCACAGGGAGTCTCCTAATTATAACAATTAGAATTCATTGTCTTTGGGACTTCTCTTTATGATGGTATTCAGTTTATTCCTTTTACTCAGTTGCATTAAATAGAATTTATTAAAAAAACGAATGAGGAATGAACGAACGAACAAACGAACGAACGAACAATGGACTGAACGAATAAACCAAAGAAAAGGTGAAGGATTAAAAGCATGAACGAATAAGCAAACGAACGAACGAATAAACGAACGGGCGAATAGAGGGACAAAGAAGCGAAAGAACGTACGGACGGACGAACGATTGGATCATCGATGGATGGATAGATGGATGGATGGTGATGGATAAATGAATAATTAATTACACACGATTTCTAGGTACCTCCTTGGAAACAACATCAAAGCTATCCCTCCAACTCTATTTGAAAATACACCAGACCTTTCTGTGTTGTAAGTAGTAACTTTACACGTAGTATTATTACATATCATTATTAACAGAGTTCCTTTTTTAAAATAGTGTGATTTCCTTGGCTGTCTTTGTTGTTATTGAGACTTTTGAACTCGATGTTCCTTCATCGTTGTGCAAATCAGGTGGAGGCAAGGAGTAGAATTTATTTGACTTCTGAAAAATTAAAGGGGTATCAAACATTGGTAATAGTCCTTAAAACTTTTATCAGTTCCAGGGAACATTAGAACACTAATTTTCATTATGTGGTCCTTTACTTATTACTAATGGGTCCTGGTCGAGTACGTATATGGACGTTTCTTCTTTAGAACCTAACATTCATTGTACCTTGCTGTTTTACAATGTTAGCGCTTTCAGTTGAACAGGAACAAATTAACTGAAATGTTTCTGATTCTTCTGATATAAAAAGTAGAGTGCTGCGACGCAAGTATTGAACAGCTGTTAGATAACCAAAAGGGCTGGGAACTTAGATGTAGAGAAACTGACGCTTCTTCACTCCGACATAGGGCCTTCGCTCGAAATGTAAGTTTCACGACACTTTTGGTTATCTAATCTTAAACTAATCTTGTTGGGGAGTCGAGAATGATCAGTGTTTATTCTTAAGAAAATTTACTTACCGCCTAGGAGCAAAAAAACTACATAACTGCCTTGCAATGTCTTGCACTTATTCAAAATAAGTTATAAAATCTTGCGTTTATTCCTATTTTTATGTTGTTGAAATTTTCTACAACAACAAAAAAGGCAATCAAAAGAGTTTAACATTAATATCAAATATCTTTTACTTAGATCTCTTGATGGAAACAAGATCAAGAAAATCAACAAAACAACTTTCAAGAATAACCCAAATCTTGAAGTATTGTATGTTGTTAAAATTCGTTACATTCGTTACAATTTATACATTACGTGTAGGTCGATTTTCAATAAAAGGCTGTTGTGAGATGATACCATAGATAATGGAGGAAGACTGGGTAGGAATGCCTGTTTACGTTTACGACCTGTTGTGCGCCATGTCAAAATAGTAAAATGTTGTGTTCCATGTTGTCTTCCATCGGAATAACTGCTAGCAAAATAGACCCGTTGGCAAAGAAAGGGTTAAGACAATTGCAATGCTGCAACTGTTGACTAAGAACTACATTCTAACACCCCACTGAGTAAAGCACCATAACGAAATTACAATTTTGTACAAACGTCTTACCCTGAGTATGAAGTTATCTTATTAAAACCCTGGTTACAGTACAAGCATGCTTATGTATCACAACTCTAATGAACACAAAAGACTCGCTTGAGGTGCTTGCGTTGTCCGACCTTTCTTTATCGGCAGTGACTTTCCACTGGGTATTGTCATTGTCGCTTGACGTTCGATGTTCCGTTGAGCTAGATGGGTCTGGATAGGATGCATCCTTGTCCTCAATGTCACAAGTTGCCTTGGAAGTTGGGTTGTAGATTAGCCCGTATATTTCATGAAGGTTTTGATCCTCTTCTACCTCGCCTTTCACAACTGATCTGTGGTTGTCTGTTCTGACTGGACGTGAATAATGTCTGTTTCTCCGAAATATTCCGGTTGGTGTTTGTACTAGGTACGAACTTTCGTGGATACTACAGTTGTTAGAGTAGTTTACCTTTTTTCCTCCATTGATACTCCTGCCCGTTAATTATTCTGTCATGCATGAATTGAAGGATTTACGCACAATAGAAAAACCTCTCACACGTACTTGACTTGCCGTTACCAAGCTACATCAGTCCCAAAACGACAGTTACTCGCACCTCTGTTGGTCTGTCTCTACCACCTCGTCTGACGAGAACTTTAAATTTTAAGAACAGTTAATTTAACAAAATTGTAAAAATTTGTAAATGTCTTGAACTCAGATTCTTCCCTATTCAGTTCAAGGTTCTCAGTCATCCTCATTTAAATCAAATGGTAATACTTAATATCTAGTTCAGACGTTTAATTCTTATTTGATGTGGAAGATGTCTACACCTGGAAAGTAACCTGTTCAATAAATTCACATTAAACCTACACTGCTGAAGTCAACTGAAAAAGTTGACTCGAGCGGGATTTGAACTCGCACCTT
>JBAHVQ010198609.1:0-12136 GCA_036872915.1 Nanipora kamurai
TGGCATTCAACAGTTTGATCAGCAAAAATTTCCTAAGACTTTAACAGTATCAAACTGCAAAACTCATAATTCAAAATGATTTTACTTCATGCCTACAACTCTATACATATCCTGAATACTTTGCTACTCTTATGAAAGTTCTCAGCATTTTATAATAAATGAGCAAGTTTTTGTAATATTAAATTATATTTTTGAAGATAAGATATTGAGCAGTAAAAAACATTATAGTCAATGTTATTTTATGACATAAGTATTAATTACTTTACTTTTTCATTCACCTTTACCATATAAGGAGACATCTCCAGCTTTAACAGTAATACACATCCCTTTACTCAAATACATTATCAGGTTTGGGTTAACAGAAATTATTTTACATACAGTTCAAATATAAGTGCATGAAGTTGATGAAATACAGTTGTTCCGTCCAAAACGACATCTAAATAGAGTTTAATTATAAATATAATAGCCCAGCAAATAAGTTTAAATAAGTAAATAGCATAGTGATAGACTTAGAATATTAAGAAAAGTAAGGTATATTACTGATTTTAGTAAAAGGAAGTATTACTTTAAGTGGATCCTGATAAAGATTTGAGTGCCAGTTGGTTTTTATTTCTCTAGCAGCAAAAGCTGCAAGATTCTTTTTGCTGCGGTCTAATGTAGCTGGGTCTGGCTATCAAAATGTCAGTGCTTTCTACTCCCGTGCTATCTACTGTATTTGACCGGTTAAGCGACTACCCCCAGCAACAGTAATTCGCCGGGAATTTAGGGAGTGGGCGCTTACACAAACATGACAGTTGCAACGTATTCCACTTACAGGCTTCAAAAAATTTCAAACAAACGAGGTATTTGCCGTACTAATTGTAATGTGAAAACCTGTAATTCTTACCAAGACCACTTACTGTTCGCTGCATCTAAGCAGAGACACCGCTGATGAAAACATGTTCTAAACTAAACGTTTTGAAATTGACATCCTGAGGTTGGTAAGACGTGAGTGGTCCTGTGCACATTTATGCGACAACGATTGAATCATTCCAACTTCTCACATCAAAAGGTACTATGTTTCCAGGCTAACTGTCTAAATTTGAAACTGGGATAAAACATGTTTTCATCGACCATGTTTCCACTTTGATGTTTCCGACGGTAGCATCTTACAGGAATCAAGCGAAGACATCCCTGATTTCCAGCTAATTTTTAAAAATACACTGAAAATTAGCCACAGAAAATTTCCGGTTGTCAGAAAAGGGGGTTGGGCGCTTGCCCAAGCATGGGCGCTTAACCGGTCAAGTATGGTATTAGCACAATTCATTTCTAGCAACTGTTTATTTAATACTCACAATGCATATTGGCCAGTGAACCAAATTTTATTGATCACAATGAACTAAATGTTGAAATAAGTCATAGAGAAGTTAGGAAGCGGAATAAGTAAGAGAGAGTTTTCTGAATAACTGGTGTTTAACACAGGAGTCACAAGGGATGATGACAGGAAAAAACTAACCGTGCCCCTTCAATAAAAAGCAAGCAGTACAGTTTTGTCACATTGATGTCCCCTTTGGTTGAGTTTCACAAGATAACCCAATGAAAAGTACCCTGTTCTCAAAGTAAATTCATGGTACAGGACAAAGAAACACAAAACATCTTTGAAGCATTTCATTACATTTTTGTTCACCTATTAATCTCTCTACACTCTTGAATTGCAAAATAATTAACAAATTAAATGTCAAGCATTATTGTTAAGTAATTAGGTTCACACGAATCAATGGATGCACTTGATCCAGGCACGAATTCCATTGCAGTTATTAATTTTTATTCCACTGTTTCAAATCTTTCGGTCGAATGTACCAGTTGGCCCAGTAAACTTGTGACAGACACAATGCAGACACAGTAATCCCAAAAACATCTTCAAAAAACCTGCCAAATTTATAAATGTTAAATTCAGTAAATGAATATATAAATTTTTTACAAAGTTCTTAAATATAAAATCATAACATGTTATTTCTATAAAACTAGCACACTTTCTTAATTTTTCTTCTTTTTTACAGTAGAAGGTTTAAGATACTGTATGACATGCAAGACAAAAATCAGGATTCAAATTTGAATTTTTATTAGCACAACAATTTAAATGTTGCTAAAACTATTAAATTTACGTTGATAAAACATTCCAAGTTTGCAATCTTTTCTTAACATTTAACATTTAATAAAATTCTTCATACACGGTAGCCTATTCAGTTAAAAATATTTACAAAACTGATTTTCAAAGGGCCGTGTACACACTCATATCAAAATATATAAATTACATAATAACAATACTAAAATTTTACTTTTAACTTATCCCACAATATTACTTTGTGCATGCAACTGTCGTTTGAAAGAAAGAATAGATTTCTGTTGTAGGTTATTAGTTATCTCACTAGATAGCTCGTTCCATGATTTTGCACCTCTATACAGAAATCTTCTTTTAAGAAAATTTGTCTTAGGTTTGGAGAGCTTCAACTTAGTATTGTTGCTTGTCAGAGAGTAGCTATTGTTTTGACATTGTGTAAAACTTTCTCCAAGATAATTCGGTAATTTACCAGTCAAAGCTTTAAACACCATTATCATTTCCCGATTTTTTAAGGATTGTTCAATTGGTGTCCAATTTAGATTTTTTTAATATGTGTGTGGAACGAACATCATAAGTGTCTCCAGTTATTACGCGTGCCGCTCTCCTTTGTAACTTCGAAAGCTTATCAATAACAGAACAAGTTCCATCGTTCCAAATTGTTGAGCAGTAATTAAAGTGTGGCAAAACAAATGCATTGTAAATTTTTGTTAACTCGTGCCTTGAAAGAAATCGCCTCGCTCTTTTGAGAAGAACAATATTTTTTGCAGTTTCTTTACGTTGTGCATCATTGTGTTTGTCCCACTCTAATTGCTCATTAAGAATAATCCCTAGGGACTCTTTATCATAGACACGTTTAATACTATTATCTCCCATTGTTATGGCTGGATTATTTACCATTGAGGCAAGGCGATGTCTCGAGCCAATTATCATGAACTCAGTTTTCTTTTTATTTAACGTCAGTTTGTTA
This sequence comes from Nanipora kamurai, assembly GCA_036872915.1. Lineage (NCBI taxonomy): Eukaryota > Metazoa > Cnidaria > Anthozoa > Scleralcyonacea > Helioporidae > Nanipora > Nanipora kamurai. The sequence continues at coordinate 3,069 of JBAHVQ010198609.1, forward strand.
GCCAACAGCCACTGATTAACATTCTTAAGATCCCTGTTGAGTTTTATTTCTATTTCATGGGCACTTTGTCCTTCACAGGTAAGATTTGCGTCATCAGCAAAAAGTTGGCCTTAGTAGTTTGCAAACAATTAGGAAGATCATTTGTGTACAATAGAAATAGAATAGGGCCAAGGTTATCTCTCTCTTATTATAACAATTTTTATTAAAGTACAACACGCAGATAATTCTTCCTGTTTTGAGATTGGGACATTGCTTGCAAAGGTATCCAACTTATGAAAATCAAAGCCCAGCAAAATACGCGAAAAGTAAAGCCATGAACAAGATAAAGTTTAAAATATTTAACAGATCTAACCTTTAGTTGTTAAGCGCAATACCCTCAGAGAATGAACAGATTGTGACATGAATATACATAAGGGATAGTATTACTAATTACAGCTGTTTAGTAAAGGTGGAAGGGTTGTCGAAAATGAAGAAGGAAGGATTAAGAACAGATAAATAGAATTAGAACAAAGAAAGAGGAATGGAGCCTAGATTTGCGTTCAGCGATGGATTAAGCTTATTAATTATAAGGCTTTCTCTAACAAGTAGGAGAGTTAGAAGAGCCAGAAGATAAGCTTTCAAAACCGTCGAGCGAGGCGGAATGTCCAGTATCAAATTGGTGTGTAAGAATACCGGAAGGAAAGGGATTAGCACACTTTTTACCAGTAAGAGCAGAGATATCCAAGTAATCTGAAACTCGAGTGTGTAAAAGTCGGTTAGTTTGACCGACAATACAATGCGTTACAGCATCGGCACTTGAAACGAGATCTCGGACCCATTGGTATCCTGTCCTTAAAAGCAAAGAAATGTGATAAGTATCGTATGTCGGTCAAACTAGCCGACTTTTACTCACTCGGATTTCACATCACTTGGGTATCTCTGCTCTTATTAGTAAAAAGTGCTAATCCCTTTCCTTCAGGTATTCTTACTCACCAGTTTGATACTGGACATTCCGCCACGCTCAATGATTTTGAGATTTTATCTTCTGGCTCTTCACCGTAGATCTACTGGTTAGCGTAAGCCTAATTACTATACTTAATCCGTCGCTCAACGTAACCCTGGGCTGCATTCCTATTTCTTTGTTCTAATTCTATTTATCTGTTCTTAATCCATCCTTCTTCATTTCCGGCAACCCTTCCACCTTTATGTTATAAATGAAGGAAATGTAAGCAAAAAGATACTCTTTTCAAGCTAAAATGAATTTTGGAGACGATTTAACAATTCAAATTTAGTGTGTTAAAGAAAATTTCAACATTTCGTAGAATTACACGTTTCTGAGAACTTACGTATTTGACGGCGTAGAGGCCTGGAACTGACGTGCAAAATTGGCCTCCACGTCGGCCATGTTTAGCTTCACCTTTTGCCTGGCCGGTAGACTGGAGTTCTCTCTCCAGTCTTATAGACAGAGCTCATTGGAGAAAAAGGACTCCAATTTCTGCTTTGCTGACGCCATCATTTTGGGGAGACTTTTCACAGTACAAAGTCATTGAAACCCCGCAGTCCAGTTATATTATATAGGTCATTGCATCGAAGGAAGGGACGGAAGGGACGGAAGGTTTTTTCCAAGGTTGCGTCGGTTTTGGGAGTCCTGCGATACCCCAACGATATTTATTGCAAGTTCTCTGGTTTAATTTACTTAACCAATGGAAACTAGCGCCTGATAAAGCCTTCTGGAAGAAAAACTTCCCAAGTGATACAGTTGTAAATTTATTTTTCCACGAAAATAACTAGTGTAGGGGTTAGTATGAGCCTAAATTACTAGCCCAGCATGAATTTTTACTAGTTCTGGACTAGTAGTGGACTAGTGTTAGACTTTTACGAGAATATTTAGAACGATTTTTAAGTGTATGTCAATGAGAGTTTATCTAAACTGGCTAACTTGTCTTGCTCTGAAATTCTGGGTTGGCACCTGAATGTTCAAATTTGAAAAAATCAACAGTTCATTTGCCTAGCGGCGAAGCAACAAAGATGTAGAAATTCGCTGGCGCACGTGATCACTCATGGCTGAAAACGTACGAAGCTTAATCTTAATTTTTTAAACTTCCAAGGATCATAACCTTTGATTTTTGACAGTACCATTAGGTGTGCATAAATCGTGCTTCACTAATAGTATTATTTCATATGCCATTATCAGCGGAATTTGTAATCTTTATATCCGGGCCGTGAAACAGGGGACCACTGGGGTCAGATAACCTCAAAATTTAAAAAATATCAAAGTCATACAATCTCAAAAAATGAAAATGAATAATCCCGAACTTAAATTAATAAAATAAACTCAAAATGTGCCTCTTTTCCGGGGTGGAACGTGCCCTTTCTAGGACATAAATTATCCTTTTAAGAGGATAAAAGTGCCTTTATGTTGTGGTTTCGCCAATTCTCAAGTGCTTCGGCCACATATGTCTTAATATAAAGTTGCTGAAATGAACAAATCACCAATGCAAATAGACAACCGACTAGTTTTTCTTCTACAAATAGTACTTTATGTTTTTATTATATATTTTTTGCAGGCTACGAAATCTAAGAAGCCTCTGATCCTCCCAATCACCTTTATGGACGGAAACACCAAGACTCTTTACGCTGATTCTGCTACCACAGCGAAGGAACTGTGTAGTGAGCTCGCGGCCAAAGTTGGGATTAAAAACGTGTTCGGATTCTCCATCTACGTTGCACTTTTTGATAAAGTAAGTCTCAGAGCAGAACATGTTCTATCGTGCAGGGATTATTCTTTAAAAAACTTAGTTTTTGTTATTTTTTTTTCACTATCCACTCTGTTTGTTATTTTTTGTTTATTGCTTTGTTGCCTTTTCCCACTTTTTTAATATCGAGAGTGAATCAAGTTTTACGTTCAGAAATTGAAAATATGCACAATCGTCTATATTATTTCAATGTTTTTACGTGTTAGTAAGCGTTTTCTCGGGGGCGGATCCAGCAAAAAGTTTGAGTGTAGCTTGATGACTTCATGATACGTATGACGTCATCGTTGGTTAATGATATCACAGTTTATATGTGATGGTAGCAGAAGGATGGCAAAATCAACGCGAGAATTTGCAAAGTGCACCAAATCAGGAGTAACCATACACAATACAACATATTCTTCACTACCGTACGGTCATTTCTGTATGGTCAGACGCACTAAAAATTAGTTTAAATATAAATATATTACTACAGTGCGAACCAGGATATTAGTTTTGTAATCAATTTAAGCAGTACTCATTTTAAATAAGCCACATAACTCATAAGGTTGCTGCGATCAAGAGTCGGGCTAAAAGTCCCCCCTGACATCGAGACAAAAAAATTACGTGTGGAATGGTCGAAGCAACATATGAAGACTGATATGAAGTTTGTCCTATTCACTGACCAGTCGAGAGCGACACTAGACGGTCCTGATGGCTGGTCTAAAGGATGGGTGTATAGCGTCAACAAGGAGGTGGAAGCGTAATGATTTGGGGCGGTATCATTGGGGATGAGCTCGTCGGTCCATTTCGTGTCCCTGAAGGATTAAAGCTGACCTCTGTCACGTACTGCCAATTTCTGAAGAATGCGCTTGAGCCATGGCTGGATGATCGTCCATTGTCACAACTGAAAAAGATCATCTTCATGCATGACAATGCTCCATCCCATGCAGCAAAGGCTACAAGAACATTTTTAAAATCTCTTGGATTTATGAACGATACATGGTTTGACCTCCAAACTCGCCTGACTTAAATCCCATTGAGAATTTGTGGTCGATCATCAAGCGCCAAGTTTATGCTGATGGGAAGCAGTATTCTTCCAAAAATGACCTGTGGGTGGCAATAAAAGAATCTGCAGCTTTCATCCCCAAGTCAACTATTAAGAAACCCACAAATTCGGTTGACGACAGACTTTTTGAGGTCATCAGACTTCACGGGGCTCATGTCAATAAATAACTCAATCCAACGAATGGAATCATCACATATTCCATTTCTATCACTGCGTGCATTTCTCAAATGTTGTGTGTCTGTGATTCATCATTGAAAATAGATCAACATCAATAAAAGTTAGTCAATAAACTATTTTCCATTTCTTTTGGATGGGATTAACTCTGCTTTTCCAACATGAAACTAATATCGTGGGTCAGTAGAAAATTACACAAAATCCAATAAAGGTACACATTTTCATCAATATGATTTTTTTAAACTCTATGCAAAGTTTTTGAAGTAATATTTGTTAAATTAAACAACCTTGAATACTTTTATACCAGGATTTTGTAAATTCAATGACCTTGTATGAAACTGGTATTTGAACTAGTACCGTGGTTCGCACTGTAGTAGTTAAACTAAAAATTAGATCATCTCAGTCTGGACCACCAGACTTATATGCCGCCCGCAGGGCGGATATGTCACTCACAGTATTTCAGGCAAGCCTCGCCACAGCTTCGTGTTGCCTTCTCGATAAATAAGTGAAAGTTGGATAACACTTCCAATAAACATTTTCTTAGCATCTACATGTAATTCAAATATTGCCGCTTTAGCCCTACTGTTGTACTTACATAGTCCAGTCCTAGCTTGTAGAAAACGCATTGTGACAAATATACTGTGATATTAGCAGTGCGTGAAATTTAAAACCATGATATTTTGAAATCCGTAGCGCGGAGCTGCGCCAGTCAGAGAAACAAATATTATAAAGGTTCTTCAATTCATTCACTGTGCGATTAAAAATAACCTAAAAATAAGTCTAAAACTTTGAATCAACTAAGAACTGAATTTAATCATTCAACAAAAACATGAACAAAACACTGCCAACTAGACGACTAAGATAGAGGTAATAGATCGTTTTCACTCACTTGACCAAAATCTCGACAACCGTTGCTACGCCGCCATATTGGTGTACCAAACTGTAAACAAACACGCGTCGCGTCTTCGCAGTAAGAATGGTATTGTGCTTGATTGTTGGATGTGCGAGCAAAAGAGGTCGAGATAAAGGCATTTATTTTGCTCGAGTACCTTCTGTTATCTTAAATTAAGGAGCAGAATAAGTAGGGCAGATCAAGAAGTACTTAATCTGCCCTACTTATTAAGTAGGGCAGACTTGACCGATGAAATTTTGAAGAATGATCGTGTTTGTGGTAGACATTTTGTCTCAGGACAAGCAGCGAAAAGTTGGGATAAATAAAAAGAGGGTTTATTCAAAATTGTTCGGTCATCAACAAATGAATGAAATTTCATTTGTCTTTCTAATCGGAGATTGCTGGACCGTATCCTTTTTAGCTTTTTAGAAATTGAAGGTCACTAAAATGAAAAACCCGCAACGACGTGCATTTGTTAGCTTATCCAAAGAATAGCTTAAGTAGAAGAATGAACTCGGGTAGAGAATATGATCTTACTTACCCAAGTGACATAAGTAGACATAAATAGCATCACACGCAGGCCTAATTAATTCCTTTTCCTTCGTCGCCCAGCCTGGACGGGAATTTCACTCTTAAACTACCAATGGCGTCGTATATGACCCCACTTAGGACAAATGAGAATAAAACAAAGACAAAAAGAGAACAAAACAAAAACAAAGGGAGAACAAAGGACAAAAATAAAAAATATTTGGGAGTCAAAGGGTTAAGACAGAATTGATAACATGAAATCCTGATAGTATATAATAAATTCAGCTATAGATTAACCGATATTATGTAACCATATGAGGCGGAATTCGCTGAAATTGAGCAATAAATGTCATATTATCAATCGACTATAATTGCCCAATATATAAAACTTCTGTATTTCATTTCATACTTTGACTGATGCTCAAGCATCGTTTGCTACCTTCTGAATCCGCCCTTCTTTCGGTACGTTTATTAGATATTGTTTTGTCTGTTAGAATTTCTAAAATTGTGCTTGCAACCATTCATTTCGAGATTGGATGGGAGATGTTAGTGTTACTGAGTATTTCCGCAAAATACATTTTAACTCAGGAAATAAAGCTATGAATTTTTGAATTTAAGCTTTTTCAGAACGTGCAAAACCTACTGAAATGATTAAATCTACGTTTCAATGTCGCAATGTTATTTGGCTTAAAATATGCTTATATCACGAATCCATTTGATGATTGGTTTAAAACCATAGAATTTATTCAAGCAAAAATTTATTGCGGTTGTTAAATTCGTGGAAAAGTAAGAACGGTTGACCCACGGTGTCATGAGGACGGCCAGATGCCAAGCGACTTCGGTATCTGAAAGAAAGCTTCAGGCTGATATTGCATGAGACGATTTGTCTCGTTTATCAGGCTGGCTCTTGTAAGTGGATTTTTCTGTTACGTAGGTCCCTCCGTAGATTACAACAATTGATCTTTGTTTTGGTTTCCGTTATTACTAGTTTTGAGTTGCCTCGTTTAATCCTTTCCTTAATGATTTTCCCTTTTGTTCCTTGTACTCTTTTAGTTTTTTGCTTGGTTCTTCCAATTGTTCTACTGTTGTAAGTTGTTAGTGTACAGCAACACTATGCAGGAAAGGGTATACAGGATGGCTCGGACAGCTTAAAACCGAACAGTGTCTCGGCAAACGAGCTAGAAGTTTCCATATAACCATCAATTTTCTTACAGTAAGGCAAACTCGGTATTTCGAACTTGTTCGTGTGGTGAGCTAGCCCAGTTACCTAGCAAGCCAACGTCGTGAAATTGGCGCTTTTCTTCAGTCTCAGGAATTTTCTGATTAAGTAACAAAGTTCGTCTGTTATTACTACTGTGTAGGTTTCAAGTTTAGGAAGTGGCAGTGACCACGTCATGGACGCCATCTCCCAATGTGAGCAGTATGCCAAGGAGATGGGACAACATGAACGAGACGCACCATGGCGGTTATTCTTCCGAAAGGAAATATTTTCCCCGTGGCATGATCCTCGTGAAGACTTTATTGCAACAGGTCTTATTTACCAGCAAGTTGTCCGGGGCATCAAGTTTGGCGAGTACAGATTCTCGACCGTATGTACCTATTATGACGATACTGTAATTAATCTTAAATATTCAGATAGTACACCATATCATTGTAAGTAATAGTATGGCACTGAGGGATGTTAGTGACGAAATGTTCCTAAAAGCCGTTGGATGTGCTAATGTTCGTAGGTCCATGATAGTTTTACCAATGCTCCTGGTGGTCCCTCTTTCGAAGACATTTTATCCCCAACATTTCGTAATTTTAATTTGAGTAATGTTACTTTGTAATTTATCATCAAATATAAGTGACAGAGTGCATAAACTAAGGAAACAACACTGTATAACACACTTGGAGCAGCGTTCTAGTAAAAGAGTCTCATAAGGACACTGCTTGCTACTGTGCCAACAAAATGACGACCTCGTGAAGCTTCCCAAACGTAGAGTGTGCTGTGGCTATGATCAGTAGAACATACATCTTTAAAACATGCTTGATAATTTACCAATTTACAACAAAATTACTTAAAAGCCATTTTTTTCTCGACTAAATGTGATGAAGAAAGTTGCAAAATGGGCAGCTTACCTTAAAGGAACTTGAATAAGAACTTTTGTATGGTCGAAGAGTGTTGACTTGAACACCACCATATCAACATATATAATCCCCTGTCGTGGAATAAAAATAAGTTGTAGAATTTTTTAATTGCATTAGGATGGGGACCTGGCAGAAGTTGCAGCTTTGCAGTATTACATTGAGTATGGCAAAGACATGTCCAGAGGTCGTTTGATGGACTTGCTTAAAGTTTACATTCCAGACTTTTACTTGGAAAGTGCACGAGGTCCAGAAAAATGGGTTCACCTTGTTGAAGATTCCTATAGACGAGTGAGTAACATATGTGTGTAATGTATGTACAGTATATATGTATGTACAACAAATATAGAAAAAATTATGATAGAGAAGAACAGGAATACACATTCCAAAACCTCAAAAAAACGTATTAGAAATAGTGGAATATGGTAATAGCAATATGTAAAATTTGTCCTTACACACTGTTATTGAACCTCGTCAGATGATTTTAAGTGCTTAATATGACTGAGTATAAAGAAGACAGCCGTGTGGCTGAGAACATTTATTACCGTATCTTTCTGCGGATCAAGATACTAGTTCCTTCTGTGGTTTAATCCCTATGTAATGACATTCTTGCCACAAACTGCTACTTTTAAACTCATTTTTAAATTTTTTTACTTATTCTAACCTCAATCTATTTTGTTGTAACCAACGTTTTCTCCCTTAAACGCTTCAGAGAAGCTCTCACATGCGATAAATATGCGTTAAATCCACAGCGGTTGAAAAAATTTATGCTGGTTGTAAATGGTGACGGAAAGGTAAATCTGAAATTACTGTTAAACGGCAGCAGACGCATATCGTAAGTTTTTGACGTTCTTAGCAAGGCGCTACAAATTATTTTTCTTAACCAGACGGTCATGATCCGAAGAGAAGAAATCGAACGTCGGCGGTCAAGTTCAAACCTTACCGGTTATGCATTTATCCGAGATATCAGACAACATCCAAAGTACCGTCAACGGATTCTTACTTCGGACAATTCGACACTATGATTCCGACGACCTTTTAAGCAACCTTAATAAATATTATGGTAACGTTTTATTTTAACCACAAAAAAGATTTACCAATCCTCGACAATGATTTACTTTCTCCTACGTAAGAACGTTCGACAAATGTCCTAAATGCTCGAGAAAATAAATACCAAGTTGTCGTATTGCCCATTCTCCACAAACCAGCTGAATTGCTATTTGATCAACAAAAGGCTGTCACGTTTCGCAACCGTGTAAGAGTATTGATGGGCCAAGTTGCACTTCGCAAAAAAACAAAGCTGTGAGGTTCCGTTATAGGAAGTTATTGACCGTTGACCATCCCGTTATTGGGAACCTTTAGGAAAATTGGCTGACGACGGCGAGGAACGACCAACCGATGTTCTAGAATTTAACAGAAACCGCAGTTCATTAACATCCTGTTAGATACCTAACGTTTGATTTTAGATCTCTTAAGCGTTTCAAAGTTTCTATACGGATTCTGTTCTATGGGGAGATGTTAGACTCAACTCGCAGCTTTCACCGCTCTAGGATTTACGGTAGTCATG